>JAPEBW010000183.1:0-76039 GCA_027405785.1 Ophiocordyceps robertsii
ATAATTTATATAGCTTTTAAGATATTGCTTAAGCGTTTAATATAATCGTTTTATTATTATTTTTATAATAAGGTAAAAAGCAGTAGATAATTTATACTTTATACTTAAGGCTTACGTTAAACCTAACTAGAAATTCGAAATAAATTTCCGATCCCTATCTAAAATAATCAAACTTAAAAGTCCTTAATTAGCTATAATATATGTTATAAAAGTATAAGATAACCTTTTTATATTTATAGCTTTATACGTTAAAATAAAATAGCCGTACTTTATAAATTGATTAACTATAACTAAAATAAAATCGTGTTTTATATTAGTTATCGGATTTATAGACTTTAGTAATTTCATAATAAAGTTTAAGGCTATAAGGTCTTAAGGTCTTAAAGAAACCTTTAAAGGAATTAAGTTACTATAAAGTTTATATTATATAGCCTTGCTTTTATTATATCCTTTATATAACTTAATAACTCCTAAGAATTTCTTATAAAGGTTATAGGTATTATAATAGTTTTTAATCTTATTATATGTTTTCGTAATATCTTAATATCTATATAAAAGGTGCGAATAAAAATCCGTTATAACTATTTTCTTAGTCTATAAGGTAAGGAATAGCTTATTCTTATAAAACGCTCTTTTTCCCTCTTACTTAAGATTCTTATATCTTTTCTTATTTAAGTTCTTATAAGAATTCTCAAGTAATTTTAAAGTAGTAAGATCTCCTTATACCTTAAATAGTATATATAACGTTTTTAACTTTAAATTACTATTTTTATTTAGAAATAATAAAGTCTCTTTATAGAGCTCTTTTTTATTATTAAGGTCCGGTTATCGGCTAATTATATTAGCTTAGTTCTTTTTAAAACCTTTTTTATAAATAATCTTATAATTAAATTCTAAAAGGAATTTAGCTTATCTTATTTACCTAGTATTTAACTACTATATCGTAGTAAAATAACTAATTTTTTATAATCCGTATAAACCTTAAGTTTATATTTATTTCTTAAAATATAATACCGAAATTCTTTAAAAGCGTATATAATAGCTAAGAATTCTTTATCGTAAATTAAGTAATAAATCCCTATACTTACTAGCTTCTTTAAATAAAACGCTATAAGTTTAAGAATATTGTTGTTTTTGCGCTAGCTTAATTACGCGCTTAATATAAAATTAAAAGTATCCGTTTTTAACTTTTAACGGCTTCTTTATATTATAAGTATTTAATATAGGTTTTTTAATAAATAATCCTTTAATCTTTCTTAAAGCTTTGTTTGCTTTTAAGTTTTACTTTAAAGGGTCTGTTTTAGCTTTCTTTAATACTGATAATATTAGTATAATTATCTTAAAAAAGTTTAATATAAACTTCTTATAATAATTTATATATCTTATAAAGCTTTAGATTTCCTTAATATTTATAGGAATTAGCTAATCTTTAATTATAAAAATCTTTTAAGGATCTTTCTTTATATAAAAATAAGTAATTATATACCTTAAGAATTCTACTTCTTATATATAAAAGCTATATTTTTCCGGTAAAATATATAAGCTAGCTTTTCTTAACGCTTTTAGTACTATATTAACTTCTTTATAGTATTGCTTTAGCGTATTAAAGTATATAATAATATTATTTAGATAAGCTATATAAATTCGGTCTAAATAAGGATTTAATATACTATTAATTCTCTTTTAAAAGATTATTAGTATGTTAGTTAATCCTAAAAGCATAACTAAATATTTATAAAGTCCGTATCGCGTTTTAAAGGCTATTTTAAATTCGCCTCTTTCTTTAATACGTATTTAACTATAAGTAGATTTAAGGTTAACCTTAGTATACTACTACTTATTAGCTAATCTATCTCTTATTTTACTTATAAGAGGTAACGGAGTCCGGTTTTTTATTATATCGTTATTTATCTCTTTAAAATTAATATAAAGTTAAGTTTTTTCTTTATCTTTACTATTCTTTAAAGTAAATAGTATAGGAGCTTTATTTTTTTATTTAAACTCCTTAATATAACCTTTTCGTAGGTTTTTATCGATATATTCTTTTAATAACTTTAAATACTTCTTATTTAAGTTCTATATCTTACGGAATCTAAGCTTAAAGCCTTCTTTTAACTTAATTTCGTAATCTTAACTACCTTATAGCAGTAATCTATCTTTAAGTAGCGGCGTAAATATATTAAAATTTCTCTTTAGCATATTTTTAAGTATTTTTAAATAACGTTCCTAAAAGTATTTTAAGTTAATAGTACCTTCTAAACGTCTTATATACTATATTCGCTCTTTAAGGTGTTTTAAACTAATAGTACCTTCTAAATACTACGAGCTATTTTTATATATCCTATTCTTAATCTTTTTTTTATTCTATTTTTTCTTAATCTTATCTTTTTACTTAAGGTATTACTACTTAATATCCTTTAAGGTATTTAATAGATTTTCTTTTAATAAATTATAAGTAGCTTTATAATTATCTCTTAAGCTTTTAGTTTCTTTATTAAGGTTTAGCGCTATTTTTACTTATATTATACTAGTTATACCCTTATAATATAGTAGTTATATACTTAAGAAGTATGCTAGCCTTAACGCTAAGGTCGGTTTAAATCCGGCTAAGGGTATAGTCTTTTTAGCTAGACTAATAAACCGCACTAACCTACTATAAAATTAGCTAATTAACGCTTTTAAAAGCGCTTATAAATTTACTAGTAGTTTACCCCCGCTATAAGTAAGCCTGCTTAGGCCTAGTCCTACTTAAGCGCGACGATAACTTATTAAGGGCGCGGCCCTTAGCCCCGGTTTAGTCCCCGACTAAGATAATAAAAACCTATACTAAATAACTAGCAATTCTAATATTAACAACGCGGCGTGGTGCCGATATAATAACTCGGAAAGGGCCTTTTAAGACTTAGTAAACCCTAAAGCGCCCCCGGCCTAGCTAAAGGCCGGCAAAATTATATAGCCCGCTAAGCCTCGCGGCGGCTTAAAATAAAGCGATAACCCGGAACACGTATTTCAGCGGATAATTAAATACTCGTAAAAAATTTCTATCGACTAATAGCAACTAAAAGATATATTAATTACCTATAACGAAGCTATTATCGCTTTATAGCGGGCTTGTAGTAGTTCGAGCTAATTAACCGACTAACCTATTTATAGCCGGCGCCCCTCCCTTCCTTACGTGTAGTTATATAGGCTAATATAGCAGGACTTAAAGCGAAAAAGTAGCGGAGGGTTTTTCCCCGGGCACTCCGGTTTCCCTTTATATAAAAACCAAGCAATAGCTTAAAAACCTATAAATAAGTCCTTAGCGTAAACTTAATATACTAGTTATAATTACTTTATCTTTAGTCGTACTAGTCGTTTTATCGTTTTTCGTTATAATATCTATTGCGATATTTTTATTTATATAAAAAGCTTTATTATCTTTATTATTACTATTTTTTATATAGTTATCGTTTTATATTGCTATATTTAAATTATTTAAGGGTTTTATTTTAAGGTCGTTCTTTATTAAACTATAAAGAAGAATATTTCAGGTATTATCTTAAAACCTTAAAAGGCCTTTATCCTAATTTATTATAGCATTATACTTTTATAAAAAGGGTAGTCTTAATATAATGTAATAGTTAATAACTAAGACGTTAAAGGAATTTTTAAAGTTATAAATCCTAATTATATACTTAAGAGGATTAGCCTTTAGTATAATCTTATTATTATTATACTTAAAGAGTAATCTTTTTGCTAAAAGAAGCATATAAGGCTTATTTAGTCTTTTATAATATAATTTTGAACGATTTACCCTTATAAGAGAAAGATAGCTACTTATCGTACCGTAATTTACTAATACGTTAAGGTAATATCCTCTTAATTTTAATAAAAGAGTTATTTTTATACTTTAAGAATTATTATTTAATATAAGTAAGTTCTTTTTACTAAGAAATAGCCTTATTATTCTTAAGCTTATTAGTTTTTTACCTTATCTACTAACTTTTTAGTAAATCTTAATTCTTTTTACGGAACTAGTTTATCTAAGTTATTAAGCTTCTTAATAGCTTTAAAAACAAAATCCTTAATAATAGCATAATCTTTTATTATAGTATTATTAATAAAAACTCCTTTAGTATAAATTATCTTATTATATCGTTTAAGGTTATTATACTTATTTTACTATATTTTTAGCTAGTTTTTAAGCATATCTTTTAAGAATCTCTTTACTTTTAAAAGTATATCCAAATTATAATTCTTATTATAAAGATTATAATTAGTCTCGAAATACTCGCTATATCGTTTAAACGTATCTTTAATAGCTAGGCTAAGGAATTTTAAATCTTTTTTAAGCTTATCGACTAGCTTGTTATTCTTTTTCTTAGGATTATCTTTATCTTTAATTAAACTAATAATATATATAAAAAGAGATATATAATCTTCTTTTAGCTTAATTATCTTATTTATTAAAGCTAAGTTACTATCTTAAAGGTTTTTAATAGTTATTTTATTATACTGCTTAAAAAGTAAAAGTTATTCGATTTTAACTTAGTTATCGGTATTTTCTTATATAAGTTCCTCTTTATTAACTTTAATATCCTCTTTAAGGTTTTCTATAAAAACCTTAGTATTAATAATAAGTTCTTTAATCGTTATAGCGGGTTTATTAAAAGTCATTTTTAGTTTAAGAAACTATCCGCTTCGTTACTTATCTAAAAGGTATATAAGGTAGTCGTTTTTATAGTATTTAGTTTAAGATAACTACTTATACGCCCTATTCTTAATAGTAATAACTATATCGAGATATTTTATAAAAGGAGCATAAGGCTTATTACTATCTTTTTTCTTATAAGAAGGCTCTTCGTTTATTTTTTATATTTTAAGGTCTTTAAGATTATAGCTACTATTATCTTTTATATTTAAAGGTATAATATTTATATTAAAATAAGAAGCGTTTTTATTGTCTTTATAAATAGTCTATAAGGAAGTTTCGTGCTTATAATTATCCTTAGTCTTAAAAGTATTTTTTTATTAGTCGTTTAAGCTTTTAGCTTTTATCTTTATCTTAAGTTTTTCTTTAAAAAGACCCTTTATAAGCAAACTAGTCTTAAATAGACTAAGGGTTAGCATAATAAGCTTAATATTAATTTCTTTAGTATCCTTAATAAAAAGTAATAGTAAAGTATATTGCGGATTATAAGCTAAAAAGGCATTATTTTTACGAATAAGTATATTCCTTCCCTTAAAGGAATTCCTTTTCTTAATATAATCTCTTATAATATAGCCTTTCTTTATATAGTTAAAGCATTAAATAGCTTTCTTAGCGGGCTTTAGCGGGCTCGCTTTAAGAGTATTTAAGTTTATTACGTTACTTAAGTCGCGCTATTGCTTTTTAGTATTTATCTTTATAACCCCGCCGGGAGTTAAACGGTACTTCTTTTACTACTAGTATTTATACTACTTATCGTCTATTTAGACCGCTAGACTAATAAAGTCTAATAGCGTCTTTAGCCTATCTAAGCGGTAGATTTCGTCTTTAACTTTTTCTTTAAGACCTTTATATAAAGTCGCTATAAGGGCATTATCTTCTTATTTTAGCTTAAAAGTTATTTATTAAAATCGAGCTATATAAGCTAATAAAGATATAACTTATTTAAGGCTTCTTAATTTATACTTTACTAATCGTTACGTATCTATAATTTTAAACGTTTTTTATAAAGGTTCTTCGAAGTTATTAAAATTCTTAAATATATTCTTCGTCTTAAAATTCTTATCTTTAAAACTATTATCTATATAGTCCTTAAGAATTAGTTCGAACTATATTGCTACTAGGCCTTATAAGTAACTAAATATTAATATAACCTTTACTACTTCTTAGTTTATTATAGTAGGATAAAACTAAAAATAAGCTTTAAGAGAGGTAATAAACTCTTATAGCTTAGCTAATTCTTTAGTATAAGGTTTAAGAGCTTTAATCTTTAAAATAGAACTACTATTTATAGAGCTTATAAGGGGATAAGAAGCTTTAAATACCTTAAACTAGCTTACGGCTAACTAATTAGCTATAGTATTATAAAAGTAAATATTCTTTTTTTATTTATTATAATTAAATAAATATAATTATAATAAATACCTTTTACTTACTTAATAGCTTAAAGAACCTACTAAGTATATAAATACTAAGTATTTTTTATTAAAGCTATTAAGTTTATAAAGATTCTTATAATTTAGTTTTATATCGCGGAACCTTTAGTATTTTTTATATACTAAGTAGTAAGGCTTAATTTATTTAATTTAAATTTACTAGCTAGAAAAGGAGAAGAAGACTTAGTGCTAACTACTAAACTAAATAAGGTAAGAGTATCTTATTATACGGATTTCTTAGGTTAAAACTAGCTAAAAGAAAAAGGAAAGGAGTTAAGGGAAAGAGAAGGAAGGACCTCCTTTTATACCTTTTTAAAGCTACTAAAAGGCTTTCCTTTTAAATGCTTTTATATGCTTTATATGCTAATTTATAACTTATACCTTATATAACTTTTAAGGTTATTAAACTACTTCTTAAGCTAATAAAAATAGCTTACGCTATCTTTATTACTAGTTATAAGTAATATACGCTTTATTACTTATAACTAGCTTATAACACTAAATATCCTTATTTTAAAACCTTTTATAAGATTTTATCCTTTTTTAAAGGGAGGCCTCTTATCTTAGCTTTATATAAGGTATTAGTTAATTATATAAATCACTAGTCGATTTATTTAAGATTAATTCTATTACTAGCTAAAGCTAGCTTAAGCTAAATATAAGCGTATTTTACCTATACCGCTTATAGCTAATACTAGCCGTCTTTAACTATTAAGCTATATTATCTCTCCTTATAACTACTAGTATTTACTTTAATAGTTATAATTTATAACTAGTAGTATTTACTTTACTAATTACTCCTTTATATTTAGCGGTATTTACTTTATTAAATATTAGTACTTTTAGTACTTAGGATTACTAATAAAATAGGGTTTTTATTATACTTAGTATTTCTTATATACTAAGTAATAAGGCGTAATTTATCTAATTTAAATTTACTAGCCGGAAAGGGAAAAGAAGACTTAGTGCTAACTACTAAACTAAATTAAGTAAGGGTATCTTATTATACGGATTTCTTATATTAAAACTAGCTAAAGAAGAAAAAAGAAAAAAAGGAAAAAGGTTAAGGGAAGAAGGGAAAAGACCTCCTTTTATACCCTTTTAAGGCTACTAAAAGGCTTTCCTTTTATATACTTTTATATACTTTTATATGCTAATTTATAACTTATACTTTATATAACTTATAAGGTTACTAAACTACTTTTTAAGCGAATAAAAATAGCTTACGCTATCTTTATTACTAATTATAAGTAATATATGCTTTATTACTTATAACTAGCTTATAAGACTAAATATCCTTATCTTAAAACCCTTTATAAGATTCTATCCTCTTTTAAAGGGAGGCCTTTTACCTTAGCTTTATATAAGGTATTAGTCGATTATATAAGGTATCGGTCGATTTATTTAATACTAATCTTATTACTAGCCGAAGCTAGCTTAAGCTAAATATAAGTATATTTAACTTATACCGCTTATAGCTAATACTAGCCGTCTTTAACTATTAAGCTATATTATCTTTCTTTATAACTACCGGTATTTACTTTAATAGTTATAACTCATAACTAGCGGTATATACTTTACTAGTTACTTTTTTATATTTAGCGGTATTTACTTTACTAGATATTAGTACTTTTAGTACTTAAGATTACTAACGGAATAAGGTTTTTATTATACTTAGGTTGCGATTAATTATCGTCTTTACTTTCCTTAAGTAGTAAGCCTTATAATAAAATCTTTTAGCCTCTTCCTTATTAATCTTAAAGCTAGCCTTATTATATGCTTTAAGGACCCTTTTTAAGCTTATATAGCTAAGGCGGCAGTATATTACCTTATAACTTATATATTACTAAGTATATAGTAAGGCTATAAGGCTTAAGGTTATATATATACCCCCTAGCTTTACATTTAAGATTATTGCAATATATATTATTTAAGCGATATTATAAACCTTAGTCTTAAAAAGTATATAAAACAGTTATTTTGTAATATTATTTAGTCTAATACCTTTCTCTTTAAAGTATTAGTTATTAATAAGGTTAGCTAGCGATATTAGCGCGTAATTAAAGTTTAATAACTTTAGCATAACGTTACTAATAATAACTTTAACGGTGCTTATAGCTTTTACCTATAGCGGGCTACTATTTAACGATATTATCGAAAAGGGGTTAACGGCTTTTATATTTATAAAATATTTTAGGTTATTAAAGTAGTAAGTCGCGTATTTAAAGTCTATAATAGCTTTATCTTAAACGGGCTTATATTTATCTATAACCGCATTACTTTAGAGGTAGCTATTAAATTCGTTACTAGCCGTTATAATAGCTACGTTGCCCGTTTTCCCTTTATTATTAGTTACGGCTTTAGCAGCTCGAAATACCTTTTAAAATTTTAAGGCCTTATTAAAGTACTTAGTCTAGCAATCCGGCTCTTTATATATAACTTTCCTTAGCTTAATACGGTAGCCGTACTTTAAGATAACGGTCTCCTTAATAGTATTATATTTCTTACTTAGTTTACCGGAGCTAGTATTCTTATTAAAGTCTTCCTTAAAGCTTTTAGTGCCGCTTTTACTATTATTGCCGGGACTTTCAGTTTTATTAAAAGTATTATTAGCTTAAGCCTCCGACTTCTTAGCTTTTATAACTCTTATAAGCTATTTATATAGCTCGTCCTTTATAAGAAGATTCCCTTATTATTAATTATAAGTCTAGTTACTATATTAATTAGGATATTATTTCCGAATACCCTTAAGAGCTATAATTACGAAGACTTATTCCGGTAAACCATTCTTTACTATAATAAGCTAATCTTAATATTAATATAGCTTCTTTATAAACTCTTTTATATTAACGAACTTTTTTAAGTTAAGGGCTATAAAGTTTATAAAGGTTACGTAAAAAGCAACCTTTAAGACCTTTATCGAGGATACTTTTATTAAGTCTATTATCTATATAGCGGTTATTTCCTTACTTTACTTATTATCTATAATAAGTTCCCTTATATTAAGAGTAATGCTTATAATAATACTATATATAGCTATTTTATCCTTCGTTTTTTCAGTTATATACTTAAGGTTACCTTTAAAAGGCGGTATAATAGTGCTATTAATAAAGCCTTTAAGGTTTTTTACCCTTAAGGCAATAATAAGCTCTATTTTCTATAACTTAAAATTCTCTTATCCTTAAAGTCTATTTATTATAGCCTTATGCCCTTATCTTAAGGCTATAAAAGCTATTATATATTCTTTTTAAAGTCTAAATCTACTAGCGGCGACTATTTTATTATACTAAGCTAATAATATAGTAGATCCTTTGCCGCTTATAATATAAATATAAAGTTAGCTAAATATAGCTATAAAGTTATATCTTTCTTAAGCGTATATATTTTATATAAAATACTTAGTTAAAGCTATTAATTTATATTATTATATAGGTAACGATAGCCTTAATACCTTAAGCTACTGCTTTACCTTAGTCTTAAAGGGCTTATAGGTTAAAAGGTTTAAAATATAATTAAGATAATTAAGATAATTAAGGTAATTAAGGTAAAAAGGTTAAGGTAGCAATTCGCAGCGCGCGAGGGCTATAACCTATAGAAAAAGGGAGCTTTAGAAGATAATAATAGTATCTAACTAGCTAGGAAGGAATGTATATACGAGGGGTGCCTTTATATATATATAGCTAACCTTTATAAATAAGGGCTAGGGCTATGCTTAAGGCTCTCGCAGTAAAATAGGTGTAAGGCCTTAGCGTATACACTCTTTATATTTACAATACCTCCCCTTAGCTATATATAAGGCGTATATATATATAAAGCCTTTTAATATAGCCTCTCCCTTATATATTATACCTACCTTAGTGTTTTTTAATCCTAACTAATTATAACTAGCTATTCCGCTTATATAACGCCCTTTTATATATAAAGCCCTTTAAAGCTCTATTTAGCCGCTTTTCTTATTCCTAGCTACTAAATAAATTAGTTATGTTTTTCTCTTAAGAGGCCCTTTATAAGGCTATCGGCGATTATCTTATTAGTCCGCACTTATACTAGTCGAAAGAAGCCCTTATTAGTGCGGTAAATAATCTATTTATAACGGATATCAATATACTTAGTCCTAGCTAAGTTATTCTTATTTAGTACCGCAAGCCTCGCGTTTTAACTATCCGTAAAGATTACGGATAGACTTAGCTATAGCTAGCCTAGCTTTATTAATAGCTAATATTGCTATATCGCCGCTATGCTAATAGGCGTAAGGTTTATAAACTCCGCTTTTATTAACGAGGTCGCTATAATCGTTTGCCTCTTGTTCTTTTAAAAGATAGGCCTATCGCTAAGGAATATAACGTAGCCCGCCGTAAAGTAATAAGTGCTTTAGTCGTTAATAAAGGAGATATCTATATATACCCGGAGCTTAAAGTCCTCGATTAGGTATTTCCCCCTTATTACGACCTTATAGTTTAAGGTGCCCTTAATATAACGCTATAGCGTCTTTATAATCGCTATATAGTTATACGTTAAGTTACTACTAGCCTTAAAGAGCTTATTCGCCGTATATATAATATCCGGCTAAGTGCTTATTAATAGGTAATTAAGGCGCTTATAAGGCTACGTAACGAAAGCCTCTTTTTATACTTCTATATATATATAGGCGTAAATAATATTAAATTGTTCTTATTTTAGGCCCTTAACTATAACAATCGTTATAAATAGCTTTAATAAGGCTTAGTATACTACCGCTATATAAAGCTCCTTTATAAGCTTATCCTTTAAGTCTTAGTCTCTTTAGACGACTTAATAGGCTTTTATAAAGAGTTTTTTACCTTAAACTAGCTTTTCGAGATAGACTTATTTCTTATTAAAGACTTAAGCTTTTAGTAGTCTATATATAAGGCTTTAAGCATCCTTTTACTTTAATTTATTAATTTTCCGCCTTATTGCGGGTAGCTAGTAAGTCTTATAGTTATCCCGCTTAAGGGCTTATTTTTAAGTTATCTGCGAACCCTTCGTAGCGGCGATTATCGCACTAAATATAGAGAGGACTAGCTAGTTACTTAAGTTATTAAATTAGTCCTTCTCTCGGTAAATTACTTTAAGGGCTATTAATACGCCCGGCCTAAATAAGTCTTAGTATTAGTCTATAATAGTAAGCTTTATTATTAAAGCCCTTAATATAGTCCTTTAAGGCCCTCCCTTAACCGCTACTATATAACTAGTCTATTAGTAAGTTAGCTAATTATTAAGTCGGTATATCTTATTAGCCCGGAGTGCCTTAAGCGGGGAATTTATAGGTCTCTTACTACCGGGATTTAGCGTATAGGGAATTAAGCATATCTTTAGCTATAAGGTCTTTAAAAAAGTCCTTAAGTAACCCGCACCTATAAAGGCCGTCCTTAAGCTGCTTTAAACCCTTATAGTCTCTCTTAAGTATACTTTTAGCCCTTAAACTAAGGTATTTAATATTAAGATATCTATATTATTATTGCTTAGCTTTATTATTATTATAAGCGGGGAAGGGGTATAATAAAGGGTCGGTAGTAATAGCTATAGAGCTTATTGCTACTTAAGGGGTAGTAGCTTTAAAGCTTATTACTGCCTTAGCTCGTTACCCTTATCTTAAGGGCTACCCGGCCTACCCCCCTTAAATTTATCGTTCTTATTATAGTTAGGATTATCTTAATAGTTAAAGGTCTCGTAATAGCTTAAGCGATGCGGTATTATATCCCTTATAAAGTTAGCATTATCCTTATCCTTATTAAAGACTATAATATTATAGTCTTCTTCCTTAAGGGGTAAGGTCTTTTTAATTACTTTATAAAAGCACACGTCCTTAGCAATTATAATTTTCTTTTAGTTAAAAAGCTATACCTTATAAATAGAACTATAAAGCCCCTTAAGACTTATAAGTCTTCCTTTTTACGCCTTAAGGTTTATTTTAACAGTCCTAGCTAATATCTTTTACGGCTTAGTTATATATATAATATAACCTTAAGTCCGGATATATTTAATAAAGTATATATAAGGAACCTTAATCTCCTTAAGTAAGGCTTTTAGCGGCGCCTCCCTTAAAGCCATGCCGCGTATAAGTAAGAAGTTCGCTATATATATAGCTATTTTTATATACTAAGGCTAAAGGAATTCCGGTAGCCTTATCTTAATATATATTACCTTTACGGACTCTATAAGCGTGCGGCCGGCTCTCTTTACCTTACCGTTTTACTAAAATATATAAGGTACGCTATAGCATAGTATAAAGTAGTCCTCCCTTAACTAAGCCTTTATCTTCTTAACGTAAAATTCTATTATATTATTAAAGGCTAATACTTAAACGAGGGCGCTAATAACGCTATTCTTAACCTATAACTTTTAAGCCTTTATTATATTAAAGGCCCGATCCCTTATAAGCGAAAATAGTGCTTAGTAAAATTTAATAAAGACGTTAATACCGTAAAGGTAATAGTTAATGCCTTTATAGCCTATAAGCTTATATTAAAGGAAGTCTTAATATATATATATAAGGAACGCTTAAGCTACTACGCTTAAGTTACGACTAATTATCGCGTCCGCTTTCTTTAAGTAGTAAGCTTTATAATAAAAGCTCTTAGCCTTTTCTTTATTAATCTTAAGACTAGCTTTATTATATGCTTTAAAGACTTTCTTTAAGCTAGCGTAGCTAAGGCAGCGGTATATTATCCCGTAATCTATATATCGCTAAGTATATAGTAAGGCTATAAGGCTTAAGGCCGTATATATACCCCTTAGCTTTATATCCGGGATTATTATAATATATATCTTTTAAGCGATATTATAAATCTTAGTCTTAAAAGGTATATAAAATAGTCGTTTCTTAATATCGTTAAGCTTAATACCTTTCTCTTTAAAGTATTAATTACTAATAAAGTTAGCTAGTAATACTAGCGCGTAATTAACGTTTAATAGCTTTAATATAACGTTATCGATAATAACTTTAATAGTATTTATAGCTTTTACTTATAGTAGGCTACTATTTAACGATATTATTAAAACGGGGTTAATAGCTTTTACGTTAATAAACTATTTAAGGTCGTTAAAGTAGTAAGTCGCGTATTTAAAGTCTATAATAGCTTTATCCTAAACGGGCTTATATTTATCTATAATAGCACCGCTTAAAAGGCAGCCGTTAAACTTACTACTAGCTATTATAATAACCGCGTTGCCCGTTTTTCCTTTATTATTAATCGCGGCTTTAGCGGCTTAAAATACCTTTTAAAACTTAAGGGCCTTATTAAGATACTTAGTTTAATAGTCCGGCTTTTTATATATAACTTTCCTTAGCTTAATATAGTAGCCGCACTTTAAAATAACCGTTTCCTTAAAAGTATTATATTTCTTACTTAGTTTACTTAAACTAGTATTCTTATTAAAGTCCTCCTTAAAGCCCTTAGTGCCGCTTTTGCTATTATTACCCTTAGTTTTACTAAACGTAGTATTAGCTAAGGATTTAGATTTCTCGGCTCTTATAACTCCTATAAGCTATTTATATCGCTTATCTTTCGCAATATAATTCCCTTACTATTAATTATAAGTTTAGTTACTATATTAATTAAGACGTTGCTTTTAAATACCTTTAAAGGCTATAATTATAAAGAGTCGTTTTAGTAAACCTTTCTTTATTATAATAAGCTAATCTTAATATTAATATAGCTTTTTTATAAACTCTTTATACTAATAAACTTCTTTAAGTTAAGGGCGATAAATTCTATAAAGGTTATATAAAAAGTAACCTTTAAAACCTTTATTAAAGATACTTTAATTAAGTTTATTATCTATTTAGCGGTTATTTCCTTATCTTACTTATTATTTATAATAAGTTCCCTTATCTTAAAAGTAATGCTTATAATAATACTATATATAGCTATTTTATCCTTTATTTTTTAAGTTCTATACTTAAGGTCGTCCTTAAGTAGTAATATAATAGTGCTATTAATAAAGCCCTTAAGGTTTTCTACTTTTAAGGCAACGATAAGCTTTATTCTTTATAACTTATAATTCTTTTATCCTTAAAGCCTATTTATTATAGCCTTATACCCTTATCTTAAAGCTATAAAAGCTATTATATATTTTATATAAAGTTTATTAGCGGTAACTATCTTACTATACTAAGCCGCTAGTAATAGTAGCGGCTTTTTTATAAGCCGTTAATATAGTAGATCTTTTACCGCGGGTAATATAGCTAGCTATATAGCAATAAAGTTATATATAGCCTAAGCGTATATATCGCGTAAAGTATACCCTTAAGGCTATTAATTTATATTATTATATAAGTAGCGATAGCCTTAATATCTCGGGCTACCGCGCCTCTACCTTAGTCTTTAAGGGCCTACGGGTTAAAAGAAGGGTTTAAATATAATTAAGATAATTAAAGTAATTAAGGTAATTAAGGTAAAGAGGTTAAGGTAGCAATTCGCAGCACGCGAGGGCTATAACCTATAGAAAGAGGGAGCTCTAAAAGATAATAATAGTGTCTAGCTAGCTAGGAAGGAATATGTGTGCGAAGGGGTGCCCTTATATATATGTGGCTAACCCCTGCAAATAAGGGATAGGGCTACGCCTAGGGCTCTCGCAGTGAAATGGGTGTGGGGCCCTGGCGTATGCACTCCTCATATTTGCAACAGGTATCCACCTATGTACAGATATATACTGCGAAGTTCGTCGTGCCTAAAACCCGGCGACCAACAAAACGGCTGTTTTCGCCTTCACAATTCGTCACCATCGTCTCCTTGCTCGGCAGGTGTCATTCTTATCAGCTAATGCTACAAGCACTTTGATAGAAAAGGCATACTTGATCGACGCATCTGCTGCCTTCTCCATCCCCTGAGGCCTCATCGACCGAAGCCTCCCAATGCAACTCTGAGCATCGCCAGGCAGCCGTTGCTTGCTGGTGCGCCGTGGGAGCATTGGGTATGCCTTTCTATACGCGCGAGCGAGGACCGTGAAAATACAGACACCATCGCAGTCATGGCCGCCCCTTCTGGGCGCGCCCTGTTTAAGAAGAAGGATGGCATCCTCACCCTCACGAGCGACCTTCAGACAGTCACTTGGACTCCCAACTCGGGCGGTCCTCCCACCATCTCTCTCCCCGTTGCCGGAATCACTAGTATGTTTGCGCCTATCCTACTGTTCTTTCTTCCTCTCTTGACCGAACACTGCCGCCAGACCTTCAACAGACGCCGGATAGCTCGCCGAAGGTGATGCTCAAAATCTTTGAAAAGGCCATTGATGGAGCAGATCCCGTCACCTACCTCTTCCACTTCAACACGTCCAAGGCCCGCGCCGAAGCAAAGGCTGTGAAGGATCTCCTCTCCCGATTGCTGGCAGACCTTCGGGGCAACGACGGCTCCATTCCCAAGCCCTCGGCTGGGACGCCGCTGGCAGCCGGAGCCTCGACCCCGGCTAGCAGCAGTATATCGGCATCAATAGCTTTTGCCAGCGCCGCCAATTCGCAGCCATCTTCGGCACGGTGGTTCGATGACAACCAGCTCAAGATGGACATCGAGCTGCAACAGTCTCTCATGAAAAAGGATAAGAGCCTGCACCAGACCTACATGGAGGCCATCGCTGTCAAGCCCGAGTCCGTATCGGGTGCAACCTTTAACACACAGTTCTGGTCGACGCGCACTAGTCATTTGCGCGCGCACGCAATCGAAATTAACCAGAAAAAGGGCGCCTACAACGTACTGTCGACGGTCAAGCCGCGCACTGTCGACGGTGAGCTGAAGCTCAATATAAGCGTCGAGCAAGTTCAGATGCTACTATCCCAGCACCCTCTGGTGAAACGAATCTACAATGAAAACGTCCCCAAGCTCTCCGAGGCCGACTTTTGGTCCCGTTTCTTCCTCAGCCGCCTCTCAAGGAAACTCAGGGGCGAGCGGGTGTCGGATAACGAGCGCCCGGATCCGCTCTTCGACAAGTATGACGTGAATGAAAACACGCGGGGTGCCCAGAGTAGGATAATGGCGCAGAGCGTCCCGCATATCATCGACTTGGAGGCCAACGAGGAGAACCAAGGCGGCTTCAGGGGCGGAAATGCCAAGGACGTAGAGATGCGACCAAGGACCCGCTTCCCCATTGTCAGGACGCTCAACAGCTTGAGCGAGAAGATTATGGCCAATGTTGCGCCCTCTGATGGGAACGTCGACGACGGCCAGGGCCCCTACGATGCGTACAATGAGCTGCAACTCCGTGATCTGAGAGGGGATGCGCAGGAACACCGCATCATGCTCAATGTCAAGGAGCAGAACAAGTTCTTCTCCAACCAGGACTCCGCGCCATCGGCAAACGCGCGCATTTTTGCCAGGCAGAACCCGACCGATGTCTTATCCAAAATGAGAAATAGGCTCGGAGGTCCCGAGATCAACGGCGCCGACGCAACAGCCCTACAAGCAGCAATCGACTTTGACGACGAGAGCGACAGTGACGAGGAGCAGCAAAAGAGCTCCCACGTGGGCTCCCGAGTAGCCATCAAAGCAGCTGAAAAGGAAGTCATGAGCGGCGTCCTCCAGCAGCGATCTCAGAAGTACGGCCACAGCACCGACGCCACGTCGCCCATGGGTTTACCCCCTCACATGGTGGAAAAGTGCGCCCTGACGCACGCGACGAGCGTCGAGTTCCTCCGTCAGTTCTGGAGCGCCTTCCTCTCGGGCGATGCGGACCGCGCCCCTGAGCTGCAGTACCTGGTCGAGTCACTTAAGCGCTCAAGCACGCGCATCGCGGCCGTAGCCGAGGAGGCCGAGGAAGATCGCGCGGCCACAATCCACAAGCGCAAGCAGGAGATTCGCGACCACTTTGAGAGGACGGGCAAGAAGATCCGGTGGAAGTCGGACATGGTAGGGGGCGGGCGCGACGCCGTCGTCAAGATGATGCAGCCGATACTCGATGCGCTGGACAAGGCACAAGGGGACTATGCGAGGGCGCTGGCGGTCGAGGGAATCCAACTCTCGACGGAGCAGTGAGCGACGAGAGGGCTCCGCAAACAATAGAACGTCTCATCAATATGGAGTCCTAGCACACCATCACGTGTTTAGGTAACCGTCTGTTCCCTGTGCTCTCACGGCGTCTCTCTGCCCTGATATTCGCCTTTATAAGAGGACGTCTACAAGGACACGGGTCCGAGAACAGGGTAGAATAGACGAGAGTTTGTCGGGTATCCTCTTGTGAAACTTCCCGTCTGACGTAGCCACAGACGACCACAAAGCTCTACAGGGAGATTGTCGCAAGCCCAGCGTCTGCTCCCATACACGTGGCTCAGGCAGACGAAAACCAAAACAGGACTGAGAAAGGAAAGGAGCAGAATACGGGCCGAGCACCTTCAAGGGTCGCCCCCCTGGCGTATCCTTGCCTCGCCTGCCGCGGCGCGCTGCACTCCCTCGACGACACCAAAGCCCATCGTCTTGCGGTGGCCCTTGCCCCTGCCGCTGCCGTACTCATCGTCAAACTTGCGAATCATGCGGAGCGACGCCATGTCCTCGCTGATGCTGGCAGGGATCTGGCGCAGCGCCCGCTCGAAATGTTCGGCGCGCAAGACGCGGCGCTCCGGGTAGCGAAAGGGCTCTGGCCCTTGGTGCCTCGCCGCCGCCGCGTTTTCCTCCTCGACGGCCGCCATGGCGGCCGCGACGCATAAGTTTTTGAGGTCCGAGCCCGAATAGTGGGCCGTGCGCTCGGCGTAGGCGTCGAGCGCGACCGAGTCATCGAGCATCTCGCCGCGGAGCAGCAGCCGCAGGATGGCGGCGCGGTCGTTGCGCAGGGGCAGGTCGACGAGAATCTTGCGCGGGAGGCGGCGCAGGACGGCGTCATCGAGGTCAAAGGGCCGGTTTGTGGCCACCATGATGAAGGCGTTCGTCTCCTGTACCCCGTCCCACTCGCGCAGGAACTGGTTCAGCTGCTCGCGGTGCACGCCGCGGCTGCCCGCCATGCTGCGGCTCGCGAGCAGGGCATCGGCCTCGTCAATGAAGACGATGCACGGCGACAGGCGCTTGGCCAGTGTGAAGACGGCGCGGATCAGCTTCTCGCTTTCGCCAACCCACTTGTTATTGATGGTGGCGCCGCTGATCTCGAGCATGTTGGCTGCGCTCTCTTTGGCCACAGCCTTGGCTAGCAACGTCTTGCCCGTGCCCGGGGGGCCGTACAGAAGGCAGCCCGGGATCTTGTCTTGGGCCAGCACACCGTATGAAAAGGCATCGGGCCGCACCAATGTCAGCGAAGTGAGCAGCCTGAGCGCCGAAATCGTCTCGGGGGGCACGTGGATGTCGGCAAAGGTGGTCCGGATGTTCTCGCGGTCGATTTGCCCAACCGAGACGCGCTTCTCGTAGTCGTTGAGCTTCGTTGCAGACGGCGGCGGATCCGGCTTGCTCTTGTCTGCATCCCGCGTGGTTTGGCCCTGCTCGGCAGTTTCCTCGGGGCGCATCTGGCCGGGATATGGCTGCCCTGGCTTCTGCCGCAGCGGACTCAGCATGACTCGCCCCATGAACCCCATGAACCCCATCCTCGGTTGGCGGCTCTCATGGGCACGAAAGGCAGAAGCAAGGAGGTAGATATCGGGCGCCGGGAGAATCGAGTCACGCAGAAAAGCAGCGGTCTCGCCCTCCATTTCAAACAAGGCCCACATCTCTGGACCGACGGGTCCCCGAAACTGCAATGCCATCTCGGGGTCCATCGCTCCGAGCATTCTCCGGACGTTGCGAATGTTTTCGACGAAGTAGTCTGCCTTTCGGATGCTGAAGGGAGGTTGGCGCGTACTGGGTGCCGTCTGCTCATCCGCACGATCGGCCTCGATGTGGCGCGTAATAACCAGATCGCCGACGGCGAGGTCCTGAAGTGCGTCTTGGTATTCTTCCGACGGCTGCTCGCACGAAGAGGTTCCCAGTACCGCGATCTTGGCACCGTTTTGCCATGCGGCATCTACCAAGGCCCTCAGCCTGCTGATGAGCTGTGCCCCTTCTAGAGTCATGCTCAGCTCCACCATGTCGTGCACTTGGATAATCAGGGGGCGAGGTTGCGAGGACGGGGACTTGACTTCTGCAGAGCGGATGATGTGATCGAGCATCTTGTCCACCTTGAGGTTCTCCCACTTGGTGAAGCAATCAAAAGCGCCCTGCTTGATCTTTTGCAACTCCTCTTCCAGCGGCCCGGAGACCACGCGAATGCCGCCCAGGGCCGGATCGCCTTCGTTGTCTTCGTCGTCGAGGGGCCGCTCCTTGGTCTCCGGTTCCCGGGGCAGCTTGCCGTTGAGCTCGGCAGCACGGAATCCCAGCATGGACAGGCCGCCCCGCGTATACGCCCAGTCCTGGCCCAGGTATTCGCCAACCAGGATAGACAGGTCATATGCGCTCAAGCGGATCAAGTCTGCGCGGAGAGAATATGCAATGGACGCCCCTAGCGCCTCGGATACGGCGGAGCCTCCGTAACCAGACAATGACAGGATGTTGACGGGGCGCTTGCTCCTCTTTGCATCAAAGGTTAGCGGGGGCGGAGCACCGAATTCGATCCCCATGGCCTGTGTCAAGCTGGCAAAGGTATCAGTGGGAAGGTCGAGAAGGGCGTGGGGAGACGGATAGCCGAGGTCTTTGATCCCCTCGAGCCGTCGATTGAGATACGCGGCAAGGGTTGGCAGCTTGTTGCAGAACGTGTGGTTACGGCGATCGTAGTCCTTGTAGATGTCCCACCACCAAAACGGGCGGACTTGGTAGATGTACTCGGGCCGCCGGGCCGGGTAGATGGCATCAACAAGGTGCCAGGCCGAGTCGAGAATCATGTCCCAGTGGCGAACCACTTTCTCGATGGCTTCTGGCGAGTTCCATCCGACGTTGGTCCCATCGGAGCGCGAGTTGGAGTAGCGGCGGGCGATGCAGCGGTCGATGCGCAGGAGAGAGTTGAGCGCTGCGTCGAAGTAGCTGGCGAGGGCCTGGCGCTTCTGCAACGAGCCGGGGCCTTTGTCGGAGAAGAGGCGAGAGACCTTGGGGTGCTTCTTGTCCTCAACGAGGGCGTCTGGCAGTCGCGGCGGCGTGCCGGGAACGTAGACGGAGACGTTGTGGTCGAGAAAGCTCTGGGGCAGGTCGACAGGGGGCAGGGCCGAGGCAACATGCTTGCGAGCTTGGCGAGCCCTCGAGGAGGCCGCGGCGACGCCCTGATTCCGAACGCGTCCGCCCGAAGTCTCGGTGGCGGCATGGGACTCGACATTTGCATTGTGCTCCGTAAGCGAGTCGTCGGCGGGCGGCGGCGGCTTGTTTCCTCCTCCTCCTGCGCCGTGGACCGCGCGGCGACCCGGCGGCGTGTGAAAGCGTCGGCGGGCGGTGGCGACGGCTGCTCTCGGTGGGATGATGGCGGCCAAGGCAACCGTGGGGGACGACGCTCGGCGGACGGCCGCTGGAGCAAGCATGCCAGACGACTTCTATCTGGGCGACGGCCGAGGCAGAGTTTCGGCCCTGTCGAGCCTGTTTTGTATTTTCCGTCGCGCGGGTGGCCAGTTTGTTAGCTAGGGACACGACGACGATTCTACAACCGTGGGGTAAGAGAGCAGCAGCCATGTTGAGACTTACACTGGATTCTTGGAGTGCCCAAGGGTAAGAGAGAGGGAAATTGGCCGTGCAGGTTCGTGAAAGCGGTCCTACGCGCATTGGAAGACGCTCGCAACAGGGTAATGAACTTTAGATGGTTGCTTACGTCAGGTCTCAACACCATTTGGGGCCGCATTGTGAGAGTGTGTATGTAGCTTAGCTGACCCTCTCCCCCCCCCCCCTCATCCGACTAAAGACCCACTTTAGTACTATAGTTAGCGTAGCTTTTATAGAGGGTCGGTTAAGCTCTATACTATAGTTAGCTTAGGTATAAAGGTATAATAAACCTCGCCTAACTATATATAATACTTAGCTTAACTATATACTATACCTCGCTTAACTATATATAAAACCTTAGCTAACTAAACGTAGTACCTTAACTATCCGTAATAAAGAATTAATTTAAAATTAATTTTAATTTAGCTATATTTATTATTTTATTTACTAACTATATTATAAGCTTTTTTTAATTATTATACTAAATATTTTTTATTAAGAAAGACTTATTTAAATTTAGTTTATAAATAATATATAAATATACTAATTAGTAGTATTATAAGCTATACTATAAGAAAAGCTATAGTTATATTATAGCGAATAACTTAAAGTTAGGCTAATATATAGCTAAAGTCGTATAAGACTTTACTTAAACTTAGCTTAAGTTTAACCTAAACTTAACCTAAGTACGGGCTATTTAAGCAACTCTTATAAAGTACGAAGCTATATAGCTTAAATAAAGATTTCCCCTTTCCCTTTTTAGCTTTAAATAAACAATTATTCGGCTACGTACTACTAAACTAAGTATATATAGGCCCTTAATATATCTAAAGCTCCTTTTAAATAAAGTTATATAACTTAAAAAAAGACTTACTAACTATAATATAGTATAAGTAAAAAGCCTACTTAGTATAAAAGGGCTATGCTTAAAGGGGCTATAAAGGAGGGCTAAAAGAGGCCGATATTTAAATAAAAGTCGAATAAGCGATACTACGCCTTATAGCATAAGGATAAGGGGATAGGGCGCGGACTAATTACCGCTAGTCGGGGCCGGTACTATAGACTAATTACCGCTAATCGGGGCCGGTACTATAAACTAATTACCGCCGGTTAGGCCGGTATAATAGACTAATTACCGCATATAAACGTATATAGAGGTTTAAAAATAGTAAAAAGCTTATCTATTCTTAAAGGTATAGCTAGCTACTTTATACTTAGTTCTTTAAGCTAATTTTAAGGATCTTTAACTATACTATTTATAGTATATAAAATAAATTATAGATATCCTTATAAAATCGCTTAATAAACTAAGTATAAGCCCGGTTAAAAATACTATAAACTATAATTAAGGAAATCTCTTAAATATCCTTAAATATCCCTTAAAAATCGCGGTAAGGTTTATCTTATATCTTCCGGGGTGCTTTTATAGTTAGAAATAAGTCGAACTATAGTTAGGATATCCCGCGGAAATCCTTAAAAATCCCTTAAAGATACCGGCGGAATCCGCTTAATAGTTTTTAAAGTGTCTTTTATAGTTAAAGATATTATAAACTATAGTTAAGTAGGCTCTTAACCCTCTGTAGTTATATCCCGGAAACCTTAGCGGGGTCCGACTAATAATGTTCGTCGTATCTCCTTAAGCGAGCCTTTATAGTGCGTGCTTTAAGCGTTCTTATCGCGGGGTTCCGTAGGGCTTTCTTAAAAGTAAAGTAAGGAGTCCGGGCGTGGCTGTCTAGATTCCGTAATAATCGTCTTCTTATTTTAACTTAAAAGTTATTTATTAGAATCGAGCTATATAAGCTAATAAAGACATAACTTGCTTAAGGTTTCTTAATTTATGCTTTACTAATCGTTGCTTATCTATAATTCTAAACGTTTTTCGTAGAGCTTCTTTAAAGTTATCGAAATTCTTAAAAATATTCTTCGTCTTAGAATTCCTATTTTTAAGACTATTATCTATATAGTCCTTAAGAACCGGTTTAAACTATATTGCGGCTAGGCTTTATAAGCAACTAAATATAAACATAACCTTTATTACTTCTTAATTTATTATAGTAAGGTAAAACTAAAAATAAGCTTTAAAAGAGGTAATAAACTTTTATAGCTTAGCTAATTCTTTAGTATATAGTTTAGGAGCTTTAATCTTTAAAATAAAACTATTATCTATAGAACTTATAAAAGGGTAATAAAGTTCTAACTACCTTAAACTAGCCTACGGCTAACTAGTTAGCTATAGTATTATAAAAGTAGACATTTCTTCTTTTATTTATTATAATTAGATAGACGTAATTATAATAAATACATTTTCTTTTATTAAATAACTTAAAGAACTTACGAAGTATAAAATACGAAGTAATCTTTATTAAAGGTGTTTAATCGTAAAGATTCTCGTAAGCTAGTTTTATATTGCGGAACCCCTAGCGTTTCTCGTATGCTAAGTAGTCTTATATAATTTATTTAATTTAAATTTACTTACTAAAAGGGATAAAGAAGACTTAGTATAAACTACTAAACCGAATAAGGTAAGGGTATCTTATTATGCGGATTTCTTAGGTTAAAACTAGCTAGAGAAGAAGAAAAAAAGAAAGGAAAGAAGTTAAAGGAAAGAGGAGCGAAGACCTCCTTTTTTACTTTTCTAAGGCCACCTAAAGGTTTTACTTTTATATGCTTTTTTATGCTTTTATATGCTTTTATATGCTTTTATATATTAAACTATAACTTATACCCCGTATAACTTATAAGGTTACTAAACTACTTTTTAAGCTAATAAAAATAGCTTACGCTATCTTTATTACTAGTTATAAGTAATATACGCTTTATTACTTACGACTAGCTTATAAGACTAGATATCTTTATCTTAAAACCTTTTATAAGATTTTATCCTCTTTTAAAGTAAGGCCTCCCGCCTTAGCTTTATATAAGGCATCGGTCGATTATATAAGGTATCGGTCGATCTTTATAATACGAATCCCGTTGCTAGCCGAAGCTAACCTAAGCTAAATATAAGCGCGTTTAGCCTATACCGCTTATAGCCGATACTAGCCGTCTTTAACTATTAAGCTATATTATCTCTCCTTATAACTACCGGTATTTACTTTAATAGTTATAACTCGTAACTAGCGGTATTTACTTTACTAGTTACTCCTTTATATTTAGCGGTATTTACTTTACTAAATATTAGTACTTTTAGTACTTAGGATTACTAACGGAATAGGGTTTTTATTATAGCTTTATACGCAGTCTTAACTAAGCTATTAACACGCTACTTAAAGTTATAATAGCGGCTAATAAAGTAGCCCGCTTACTACTCCCGCTATAGTATATGTTTATTAAAGATATAGGTTATAATATAGCCTTAGTATTAACTTAATTACTAATCGAGCTACTACTATGCTTTATAGAAATACGCTTTTATATTTAAGTAAATAACGCGCTTTTAAGCTAGTAGTATTTTTTTATAGCTAAATTCGACTTCTTTATTATTTATACTAAACGTAGTAGCGGCGGCGGCGGCGGCGGCTCTTTATTTAGTAGCCTTATAAGTAAGAATAGCTTTAACCTTAAGAAGGACTTCTTTATTATTATTATTTTTAAGACTATTAAGATTTACTTAGTATTTTTAGTATAACTAAATTCGGGCCTAAATATTGCTATTAATATAATATATATAAAGTTATTATTATATAAAAGGGAAAACATAAACAAGGGCGTTTTTAAGGGCGGCTTTATTTATAATAACTATAAAAGGCTTTAATACCTTTACTTATATATAAAATGCGTTAAAGGACTTATATAGTATTAAAGGTTAAAGTAGCAGCGAAATTGTAAGGAAATAAGGAGATTACGTAATAGCATATAATAAAAGAGTCGATGTTATATAAAGCAGGATTTAGCTAGAAATAATTAATAAAGAATTAAGTGCGTAAGTACTTATAGAATCCCTAGCTATTTAGTAGCGGGAGATTCGCCTTTTATATATTACGGAGTAAGTAAAGGCTAGTATATAGGTGCTGTTTATAGTATTATAATAATAAGCTATAAAGAGCCTGCTTATATACGGCGGGTCCGTGTTTATATATACAGACCTAGCCTTCTTTATATAATAAGGCTTAAGCTATAGCCTAAGTCCCTATAACCTTATAAGTTAAAGACTTTAATATAATACCTTTGCTCCCCGTACCGCGCTATATAGTTCGGAGCTATTATAAAGGGCCACTAGCTATTATAAAACGCTGCTTAGTCCGCGGCCTAGCAGGCGCTAAACTCGCATTATAGTAAGTAAGGCCGTATAATAATAAGTTTAATAGCCTTACCCGCCGCCGCCGCCTGCCCTTAAT
This sequence comes from Ophiocordyceps robertsii, assembly GCA_027405785.1. Taxonomy (NCBI): domain Eukaryota; kingdom Fungi; phylum Ascomycota; class Sordariomycetes; order Hypocreales; family Ophiocordycipitaceae; genus Ophiocordyceps; species Ophiocordyceps robertsii. Next base: position 25,049 of record JAPEBW010000183.1, read on the forward strand.
CAGGCGGCTACTTATTAAGAGGCCCGTCCGCTTATTAAGCGGGCACCTTATCCGCCTTAAATAGCCCGGCGGCGTATTAAGCGGCCTAGGTATTCCGCGCCTTAAGTTAAGGACTAAGGGGTATAAATACCCTATCCCTCTGCCTTTAACCCTCCTTTCCTTCCTCCTCCTTTTAAACTAGCAATAACTATAGTAGTAGTAGTAGTAATAGTAGTAGTAGTAATAGTAATAGTAATAGCAATAGCAATACTATAAGTATCGCCCTTTAATATATAGAGTAAATGCCTTTAAGCTAACCTTTATAAAAACAATATATTATCTATATTATTAGTGCTTATATCGGAGCTCCTTAACGACCTTAAGCTTAAGTGCTATACTTATACCGCTACCGCCGCTTATATCGCCGCCGCCTCCTTAGCTACGCTTACGCTTATAATACCCTTATAAGTAACTACGCTATTACCGGCCTTTATAACTTTACCTCTTAGCAGCCCCCTTACTACCCTTAAAACCGCTAGGTTAAGCGCTATAAGTCCGCTCCCTTAAGTACGCTATCCTTATACTAACCTATAACTTAATATAAGCGGTAAGTATTACTTAGCGCTGCCTATAATAAGTCTTATATACGCTACTTATTAAGCGGCTATACTTACTATAAGTAGGCGGGTCGCCTTAACGGTAGCTACTTTACTTATACTTATACTAGCCGCGCTTATAAGGCGGCTCCGGCTGTCCTTATTACCGCTAAGATAGCTTAAAAGGCCGACCTTAGTAGTAAAGCGGTTAAGGCGTAATTAAAAGCCGCCGCCGCTACTTACCGTTACTTACGCTCGCTTAAGTAGATAGGCTATATACTTAAGTAAGTCCCCCCCCTCCTTTTCTTCCTCCCTCCTTATTACGCTTACTATAGCGATTAGCGCTAACTATCCTTAGTTAAGAATACTACCTTCGTAGCGCTATTAGCGGTGCCTTTATCTATCCCCGCTACCTTTATCTTAGCTATCCGCACTACTTATAGTAGCGCCGCCGCCGGCCTTATCGTGCCCGCCGCCGCCGCTGCCCTTTTTAACCCCTTTACCGCCGCCGCCGCTTAGATCTTTAAGCTAAAGGGCTATTTCCGCGCTTTAAAGGCCGCCGCCGCCGCCCTTAAGGAGGAGGGGGAGGAGGAGGAGGGGGAGGATAAAGATAATAATAAGGAAGAGACTAAAAATAAAGATAAGTAGCATAAGCTTTAGTCGCTTAAGCTAAGCGGCCTTAAATATAACTCCTTTTTCCCTTTTACTTTATAAGATACTATAAGTAACGAAAAGGCTAAGGTTACCTCCCGTTTCCGCTTAAGGGGGAGCTATTAGTCGCTAGGCTTATTATTCTCGTTTACTAGCCTATAAAGGGCTTCGAACTTATTTAAAGTATTAGCGCCCGCGAGCTCCTATATAGGCTCTTAAGTTAAGTTTAAGTAGCTACGCTACTTAATAAGCACCTCCCGCCGCTTACCTTTACTTACTTTCTTTTAATAAGCTACCCTTATTTCCTTAATTATAAATTCCTCTTTACCCTTAATTAAGATTATAGGGGGCTAAGGGTCTATAACCGCTTAACTAAGTAAAAAGTCTTAGGCCGTTTAGCGTAATAAGTCTACGTTAATCTTATTATATATCCTTAAAAGCAACCCTTTAAGCTTTATAACTTACGGGCTAATAACTCTTTATATTATAAACTTCGTATATAGCTAGTTAAGCTTCTTTTTTAAGCGGCCGGATTAATAGTTATAGAGGTTTAACTAAACTTTATCCCTTAGTGCGAAACTCTTTACCGGAGACTTAGACTTATTAGCGTGCCGCTTTTAATCCTACGCGGCCGCCGCTATCGCTAATTAGTAATAGTCTATAGTCTCCTTAAGTTTTTAAATAAAGCGAGTAGCTTAAGCTTTTAGTAAGGCGGCTAGGTGCTTTTCCGCCGCTATATTTACTACTTAAGGTATTAAGGAGGGGGGTTTAAAGCTATATAATACGAAGAAAAAGGTTATGCTAATAAACGCTTAAGGCTTGCTATTTAAAGCAAGCTACGTAGCTAAGAGCTAACGGTCTTAGTCTGCTTAGTTTTAAGCTACTACGGCCTATAAATAAGCTTATGCCTCTTAATTAACGCGTTTTAAGCCTTTATTAGTCTATAGGTAATACGCGGAGCTAAGTAGTTAAGTAACTTAAAGCAGCTTATAAAAGTGCTGCTAAAAGCGCCCTGTTTAGTTAAAGCCCTTATCGCTTATAGTTAAGGTAAGCTAGCTATATATCCGCGCTTAGCACTAAAAGAAACGTTCTATATATATTATTCCGCTTTTATAAAGGGCATTAGCTTAAGCACTACTTCCTTATTAAGGCGGTCTTTAATAACCTATATATAGCGATTCCCCCTTAATATAAGCGGAAGGTCCGTTATAAAATCTATCTAGATATATATTTAAAACCGGTTTAAGATTAGCAGCTACTTTAAGAGCCCTTTATAAAGCGCCCGTTAAATCTTTATACGGCTATAGATATTATAGTTATAAAGGAAGCGGCGTATATAGTACTATATAAAAGGCTAATAAAAGTCCCTTACGAGCCTTACCGCCGTGCCTTATCGGCCGGGGTAGCTAATAATACTAAAGTCGTAGATTAGCTATACTAACTTCCCTTAAAGCTCGTTCTTTAGCTTATCCTTTAGCGGGGCGTTCCTCTTATTAGCTTCCGTTATATAGGAGGCGCCCGGCACCTATAACCTACCCTTTTAATAAAGGTGCCCCCTTAAGTTAATATAGTAGTCCGCTACCTATACCTTTAATCGCAGCTTCGGATTTAAGGAACGCGCGCCGGATTCTATAGCGCGCCGCACGCTTTCGTATATACGGTCTTAAGAAGCTAGCCTATCCTAAAGACGCTAAAGGCCTTTATCTTAAAAGATCCTTACTACTTAAGCGCCCGGGCCTACTTAGTCCCCTAAACTTAGCGCTTAAGGAGGCGTCGGTATAAAGGGCAGGATACCCGCTTTTAACGTAGCGGGCGGGTCTACTTTATTAGATAAGGGGGTTAAAGGTTCTTTAATAAGGGAGACCTTAATATATATATATAACGCCGCTTGCGGAATAAGCTATAAATCCCGCGCCTTAATATCCGCGTTTATAGTGCGGTCTTAATCCCGCCGGGAAAGCGCGTTTAAGATAGTAAAGTCTTAACCTAGCCTATACTTAATCTAAAAGTTAAGGCGGGATAGGTACTCGGCCTAACGGGCCTACTACTTAAAGAGGTGCTAGTAAGTTATAAAATACTTAAGGTTTTAGTAGTCTATAAAGACTTCGAAGCTCTTATAACTATAAAGCTCTGCTTATTATTACTTAAGATAGCTAATAATAGCGAGTATCTTTTTATCGTAAATAGCGTAGTTTCTTTCCGCTAAAGTTAGCTTCCTTAAGGAAAAGGCTATAAGCTACTTCCGCCCCTTTACCTCTTATAAGAGCGTGCCCTTAAGCGCCTAGCCGCTATAGTCCGCTTTTACTATAATAGTGCGGTTAAAATTCTATTAAAGCAGTATTAAGGCCTGCGAAAATAGGTCTTTAAGCGCACAGAACGCACCTTCTTATACGGGTCTTTAATAAAAAGCTACCTTTTTCCTTATAATCTCGTTTAATAGTATAACGATTTTAAAAAACCTATAGATAAATATATAGTAGTAATTAGCGAAGCTTAAGAAGCTCCGCACGCTAGTTTGCGTTATCGGGGCATTTTAGTCCTAAATCGCCTATATCTTAACAAGGTCCGCTTAAATGCCCGCGCCGGCATAGATTATAAACTTAAGGTACTTTATACCCTTAACCTTAAACTCGCACTTATCTAGATTAAGGTATAACCCGTATAGGTAAAGGCGGTTTAAGACCTTCCGTACTTTTTATATATAGTCCTTATATAAGCCGCTACTATAAATAAGAATATTATTAATATAAGCGGAGGCGAACTTATCGAGGAAGTCGCGAAGGACGTTATTAATATAATATTAAAAGGTAGCCGGGGCCTTAGTAAGACTAAAAGGGGTTATTAGCTACTTAAATAGGCTATAATAAGTATAAAAGGCCGTTTTTTACTCCTTACCCTCCGCAATCCGCACCTTATAGAACGCCTATATAATATTAAGCTTAGTAAACTACTTCGCCTTTAATAAGTTATAGAGCGTATTAAAGATTAAGGGGAGCGGGTAACGGTCTAGCCGCGTAATTACGTTAAGGGCTTAATAATTATAGTAAAAGCGGATTCCGCCTTTTAGTTTCTAAATAAAAAGCACCGGGGCGCTTATCTTAAAGCTACTCGCTTAGATAAACCCCTTATCTAAAAGGTCTTAAAGGGTCTTTTTAAGTACTAATAACTCGGCTTAAGATATGCTATATAGCGGCTTAAAAGGCGCGGGGAACTCCCTTCCTCGCTCGTCCGTATAGATAAGGATCTTATAATTAACTCCCGGCTTATAGGGGTTAAGCCTATCTGCTTTATGCTTTATAAAGAGCGGTAATAAATCGTGGAAGCGCTAAGGGATTACCCTCTATAAGTCTATAAGCGATTTTAGCGTCTTAGTCTTTAAGGCCTTATCGATATCCGTAAGGCTTATAGCATAGATCGCCGCGTTAGTAGCGGCCTTGCCCTTTTAGCGTGTAAGCCGTTTAACCGTACTTACGAAGACTAAGGCAAGCACCTTAATAGCGTCGGCTAGCCTTAGCATAGCCCTTATCTCCTTAAAAGCGCCGTTAACATAGCGTAGCTATATCTCCGCTAAGCTAAACTATAGCCTTTTTTAGTGCGGAACCGAAAAGAACTATATATATATAAGCTAAGGCTTCCTTAAGATTAAAGGGAATTTAAGCTTTAGGATTACGTATACTATAATAAGCCTTAAGCAGCTAGCTACTTCTATAGCTAGCTAAGTAATACCTTTAATCTTTATACCTTTTATTACGCTTAAGGCGCCCTTTACCTAGCGTAAAGTAATCCTCTTAATAAGCACTCGCATTTAACGTATAAACGCTTTATTTACTACGGCATAGCACTAATATCCCTTATCTATAAGAGCGGTAAGAGATTTAGACTAATTAAGTATAACCTATATTAAAGTAAGATCCTCCTTTATATAGGCTACTAGCTCCTGCTTTACTTATACTAACGACTACGGCTCTAAGGCCCGTCTTTGCTTTAAAGCTATTCTTTTCCCTCCGCCTTATAAGAGGCGGGGTCCTTATCGTCTAAAGCGAGCTAAGGTAGTATATCGACCGCTATAAAGCGGATTCCTATAAAAGGACGCTTCGCCGGCTTTTATAAGCACTTCGTAGCGAAGTAAGAGCCCGCTCTATAACGTAAGCATCGGCTATCGGTATATCGTTTTTAGATCTTATCGCTAAAGACCTATTTAGCCCGCTGCTAAGAGGACTAGCCTGTTAGTATAAAAGAGGTTATAGACGCCTTTTTAAGCGTTTCGCGCGGTCGGTCCTCGTCGCGGTTATAAGGGTATTACTATTAACGTTAACAGTAAGCGCGTCTTATAAAAGGGGGGTAACCCTATCCCCGCTATATAAAGTGCGCTTTTATAACTTTTAAAAGTAAAGCGTTTATTTATAACTTTAAGCTACTTTTATAAAGCGGCTAACGTACTTACTATATATAGACGGTATAATAATAAGGATAAGTAGCTCGCGGAGTGCTAAGGTAATTAAGTTCTATAGCTATATTAGCTTCGCGCTATCTTCTTATATCGTAGTACCCGCCGCTTAAAAGAGGGTTTCCTTAAACTTAAGGAGGAACTCCTTAAAGGACTATCTATCCCTTTATTTAAGGGTGCGTAGCTTATCCTACGCTTTTTCTTATTCCTATATATTGCTAAACGCGTAAATAAGGTGCTAGAAAAAGTCTTAAGGGTCCCGGGAGCTATTATAGCCCCCTTTTTCCTAAAAGCCTACGATCTTTTATATTTAAGGCTCCGGTAGCGTATATAAGAGCGCGTACTAAACGGCGCTCCGGCCGCTATTAAGGCCGTATTCCTTATTAGTATAGTATTTCGCTTATAGCCGGCTAAGGAAGAAGTAAAAGCTCTTTAGCTTCCTATCCTATATCGGCTATAAGAGCGGCTTCCGCACTATAGTAATCGTAGGCGCCGTTATTAGCGCGGCTAATACTATAAGGGTTAAAATAGGCTTTATAGTTAGCCCCCTTAGTACGGCGAGGAAGTTATCCCTTTAGCTGGCTAACGTACCCTTTAACGCCTTTAAGGCGTTCCGTAACGACTTTATAATAGCGTCGTCCCGCTCCGCTTAAGGCGGAGCTCCCGCTATTATACTATCAAACGAGTCTATAATTAATAGCTTATACTATTACGGAGTAAGTAAAGGCTAGTATATAGGTGCTGTTTATAGTATTATAATAACAAGCTATAAAGAGCCTGCTTATATACGGCGGGTCTATGTTTATATATATAGACCCGGCCCTCCTTATATAATAAGGCTTAGGCTGTAGCTTAAGTCCTTATAACTCTATAAGTTAAAGACTTTAACATTATAGACAAATATAAAGGAACGGAGTAACATATCCGGACCGGCCTTTAAGCCGTCTTAAAGCCCGAGAAATGTTAATTTTAAAGAGTTTTACTCCGTGGCTGTATGTCCCTTCCTTATATAGTAATTTGTGTTTAAAGTTAGTTAAGGTTAGTTTAAGTCTAAGCGGATCCTTGTTTTATCTAGCTACCTTAACCTCCTTAGTTCCGTATATACTATTATAGATATTGTATAAGGACGTAAGAACTAAAAAAATAACGAGCCGAAGCTAGGCTATTTAATGCGGGTTTTTATATAATTTATATACCCTCTTATACTTAGCTAATTTATTAAAGTAGTAAAATCACTCTTTTTTAGCCTCCTTTAAAGAGTAGATTTTTATACTCTTTACTAATTTATTAAGGTAGTATATATATAAGGTAAAGTTCTAAGTTATATAGGAAAACCTCTCTTATACTTCGAATATATAAAAAACCTTTCTTTTTAAGAAAAACTATCTTAAGGTATATACTTATAGAAAAACCTTATAAAAGGAGAAATCCATAGTTCTATTATTTAGGGGTACTTAATAGGTAGCCTAGTCTCTAAGAAAAATTAATAGTGATTTAAAAACCTAGTTCTTTTAATCTTTTATTTAGGAAACCTTTAAAAAGGAAAGACTTAGTAAGAGGAAAGGTATAAAAAGCAAAGGAATAACCTTTAACTACTCTTTTTATTTATAGAACTTCTTATACTAAGGATAATCCGGTCTTAAACTTATTAATTAAAGTAGGACTTAATTTCTTAGTAAGGATATTAGCTATATTATCTTTTAATTTAGTATAAAAACCCCTGATTTCTTTATTTCTTATATTTATTCTCGTATAGTAATATGCAGCACGTATATGTTTAGTACGCTTATAGAATTTAAGATTTTCTGCTAATTTAATAGCAGCAGTATTATCTGTTAAAATAGGGGGATTACTATTTAAGATCTTTATAAATAAATCTCTAGTAATTGCAGTAAAGAGACTATTTAAATATATAGCTTCTTTTATAGCCTCCCTTAGGCCTATATATTCTACCTCGCACGTTAAGAGAGCAACTAATTTTTGCTTAGAATAAGCTTAACTTATAACGTTATTATATATATAAAAACAGTACCCTAAGACTAAGTAAGCGTCTATTAAATCTAAGGCCTAACTAGTATTAGTATAACCTTTTATATATAAAAAGTCCAAAGAGATATTATATGTATATTTAATCTTAAGGCTAGGGTATTTATTTAGGTATTTTTAAATTGTATTTAAAGCCTTTATATACGTATTGTCTTGTTTAGCAGCGAATCTCGCATAAGATATAACTAAAAAAAGGATGTCTAGCCTTAGAAATAAGGCTAAAAATAATAAAGATCCTATTTCTTTTTAAAATTGTAATATTACTTCTTTTAAGGGTAATTTCTTAGCTTTTACTAGCTTAAATCCTACTATAGCAGGCGTATTTAAAGTCCCTATAGCTTCTTTATTAAACTCCTTTATTTTATTTAAGGTATATTTTTCTTAGGATATATATAGCTCTTTTTTATCTTGGTTAATTTATATATTTAAGCTTAAGAAGTCTTTTATATCTCTTAGTATAGTAAAATTTAGGTATTTAGCTAATTCTTTAAATAGTCTTTTTTTTATTATAGTTTTTAAGGGCCTTACTATAAGAAAGTCATTTACGTAGATTGCTAAAGCAATTTTATAGCGTTTATTTATAAATACCCCCTTTTTTAGTAAAAGGGGGAAAATCCGAGTTTACTTAGTATATCTTTTAAATAGGTATACTAAAGCTTTAAGCTTTGTTTAAGACCGTATAATGCTTTCTTTAGCTTTGCCTTTATTAAACCTTTATTATATAGGTCTATAAATTTCGATAAATTTATCCCTTCCTTTTTATAATAAGACCTATTCTTAGAATAATAGTCTTTTAAAGTATATTGTTCGTAGCCCGGAGGAAGATTTATATATACTTCCGAATCTATATCGGCGTAAACGAAGGCATTAGTTATATCTATTTATATAGCTTTATAATTATTCGAAACTGCTAAAATAAGACGAATTTTAGTAGATTTAGGTCTAGCCGTAGTTTAGAAGGTCTTTAGGTAATTTAAATCGTATATCTACTTAAATCCCTAAATTACGAAACGGGCTTTATATTTAATAATTTAATTTTAACTATCCTTCTTAATAGTATAGACTTAACGGCCACCTAAAGCCTCCTTATCGCTAGGGAGATAGGCGAATTCCTAAGGATTATATTTTATTAGTTAGTTTATTTCCCTTAGCATAGCAATTTTCTAGCTAGCTAAATTAAGGCTATTTATTGCCTATTTATAGGTATTTAGCAAACCTTAATCCTTATCTTATTCTATTATAGCTAGAATAGATTCTTTATAATCGCTATTTAAAAGCAAGCGAATATTAAGGTAATCTATATAGTTAGTATAAAACCCGTTAAGATTCTTAAGTATTTCTATTACTATACGACTAGTAGGGCTAAGATCTTTATCTAAATCTTTATTTATAGAACCTTTTTCTATAAAGGTTAAGGGAATTCCTTTAGTAATTTTCTTTTAAAGGTCTTCCTTTATAGCGCTATAGGCGTTTAGTCTATCTTTCTTCTCTAGAATTATATTAAAATCGAAGTCTTTAATAGGACTAAAAGGGTTATTTATAAACCTATTATCTAGAATAGTAATATCTTTAAAGACTATGAAATTTCTCTTAAAAAGATCTTAGACTTTATAAGCATTTTTACTATAGCCTATAATAACTCCTTTAAAGGCTCTAGCTTCGAGCTTATCTTTAAGGTCCTTATTCTTATAATAAACAAGGCTTTTAAATGTTTTAATATTATTTAAGGTCTTAAAAGGTAGAGTAATATTATCCTTCTTTTTTATAGGGCTTTTAAAGCTTTTAGCTAAATAAAGAGATCTATTATATAAGTAAGTAGCTATTAAAATAGCTTTACTCTATAGATATTGAGGCAGTCTTGCCGTATATAATAAAGAACAGACTTTTTCTAATATAGTGCGATTTATTCTCTCTATTCCACTGTTTAATTCCGGTGTTTTAAGAGGGCTAAAATTAAATAAGATACCGTTTCTTTTATAGTATATCTTTATCTTATGTTTTAATTCCTTTGCATTATCTAAAAATAATTCTCTAATCTTAGTTTTATCCGGGTTATTTTTAACCCTATTTTTAAATTCTAAGAACCTTTTTATAGCTTCCCCCCTACCTTAAAGGAGGTATAAGTCTAGAAATCGGGTTTCTATATCTAGGAAAGAGATATTATAGTGATATTTATTATAAGTAGGCGTTTTAATAGGCCCCTAAATATCTAATACTATTTCTTTAAGGTAGGAATAGGTCTTATTCGAAGGTTATTTATTTACCTTATTCGTAGCCTTTACCTTTACATAAATCTCGTAGTGTTTTGTTTTATTCTCTTCTTCTAAAGGCATTTTTATATCTTTATTATACCTTTTTAATACTTTTAAAATAGCCTTATAATTTATATGCTTAAGGCGTAAATACTAAGTATAAAAATCTATATCCTTTGCCTTTAAAGAGGTAATAAGGAGGGAATTCTTTTCTAGTAAAGGTTTTAAAGGAATATAATAGAGTTTATTTCTAAGATATCCCTTAGTAAGAATCTATGCTTTATTATTTAAAAGAAGGACTTTATCCTTGCCTATAAAGGCATAGGTATTCTTAACATATAACTAGCTAATTATATTAACTCCAATTTTAGGTATATAAAAACAATCTTTAAGCGTATATCTTGTTTTAGAATATAAGAATTTAAATACTAAATCCCCCTTTTCTTTTACGAATATAAAGGAAACTTTTCCTTAGCAGACCTTTGTTTTAATCTCTTTATAGTTAAGAGGGTAATTTTTATTTATTACTATATACCTAGTAGCACTAGTATTATATATAAAATTAAGAGTCCTTTTACTATATCTAGGAAATCCTCCTTTTTTTGCCTTTAATACTAATTCTCGAATCCGAGGGAGTAAGGCTTTTAGAGGTCTTAAAAGAGTATCTTTATTAGCTTTTAAATCTGCTTTTAAAGGGGTTTCCTCTATAGAGGTTAGAATTACCTTTAAAGGGTTATCTAAGATTACCCTAAAGGTAAGGGCTTAAAAGAGAGGAGAGGATAGCCGAGAAACGTCGATAAGATCTATATCGAGGTCTATTTTAGTTAAATTTAAGACTTTATCTCTATCTTCGCTTAATTCTACCTCTTTTACTCTCTTTTTTAATTTTTCCTTTTTAAAAAAAGAAGAAAAAGACTTTTTTAAGGTAGGTTTCTTCTTAGTTACTTTACTTAAATCGTCTGTTTTCTTCCCTTTAAGCACCTAATAAAAAGGGGCCTTTTTAGGGTAAAAAATAGTCGGAAGTAATTAGCTACTAAGTGGCCTGGTTTTTTACATTCTTTATAGTAAGAATTCGAGGAATTCCCTTGCTTTTTTTAAGGCCTCTTTCGAAGTAGGAAAGCTTTTTTTAAAGAGTCCTTTATATCCTTTACCCTTTTAGCTTTGTTTAAAAGACTAGCTATAAGGGTCTCGAGAGAAAAGGCTATAGAATTATACTTAAGGCTTTACGTAATATTAGTTATATAGCTTTTCAATTCCCCGCTAAGGGAATTTAAAATCCTTACTAAAAAAAACTACTTCTAGAATGTCTATTTCTTAAGATTTTAATTCCTCGTAAACCTCTTTTACCTTATAAAGGTATTTCTCTAACTATAAGTTAGAAGGACTTAAGTTAAATAGCTATTTTATAAGCAAATAATTCGACGAGAAATTCGAGGGATTATATAGCTTTTATAGCTCTTCTTAAGCATCTTTAGCAGTAGTTACGTGCTTAATCTACGTTAAAGAACCGTCTTTTAAGAGTAGGAAAATTAAGGTAAGAGCCTTTTCCGTCTTAATATAATTAGCTTACTTTAAAGCAGCTATAAGTCTTTCTTTAACAAAAATTGCTTGTAATTTAGTAGTCTATAAGGTGTATTTTAAATTACCCTTTAACTTAGAAAACTCGTATTCTTTCTAGCCTACTATTTTATATATCTTTAGTAAGATAAAATAAGTAAGTAAAGAAAAGTTGATTTTTAACTTAAAAAGGGTTAAAAGAAAAAAGAAGTCGGTGGGGATTAGTAAAGGAAATTCTAGGCAAGGTCTTAAGGAAGGAGGGGGTCTTAGTAGAGAAGATAGATTTTTAAGAGAATTGTATTTAAATAAGGGGATTTCTAGAGATTGTTCTAAAAAGGGAAAGAGATTAAAAGAGGTAATCGAGGTTAAGATATCTTTAAGTAGAGATTCTAAGAGATTTAGTCGTTTAATAAACGTTTAATTTAAGGGAAGATTAAACGCGTAATTAAGGAAAGGGGTTGTATTTGTTTCGGAATTTTCTAAAGCTAATTAAAGGAGTAATTAATTTCCCGGCATAATAAGCTAAGCCGGGCTTATAACCTATTGAAGGTTAGAGCAGCAGCGAAATTAAAAGGATATTAGGAGATCACGTAATAGCACGTAATAGAGGAGCCGATATTATATAAGGCAGGATTTGACTACAATTAATAAATAAAGAATTAAGTCCGTAAGTGCTTATAGAATCTCTAGCTATTAAGTAGCGGGAGATTCGCCTTTTATAGATAAATATAAGGGAACGGAGTGATATATCTAGACCGGCCTTAAGGCGGTCTTAAAGCCCGGGAAATATTAATTTTAAAGCATTTTACCCCGTAGCTATATGTCCTTTCCTTATGCGGCAATTCGTATTTAAAGTTAGCAAAGGTTAGTTTAGGTCTAAGCGGATCCTTGTTTTATCTAGCTACCCTAACCTCCTTAGTTCCGTATATAACGTTATAAATATTATATAAGGACGTAAGGACCTAAAATATAACAAGCCGAAGCTAGGCTATTTAATACGGGTTTTTATATAATTTATACACCCCCCTATACTTAGCTACTTAAGTAAGGATTAAATAGCTAATTTATTAAAGTAGTAAAATCACTCTCTTATATATAGCTACTAATATCCCTTTTCTTTCTTTATATTAATAAGGCTAATAGTAAAGTTAGCTAAAGACTTTAGTTAGTAACTTTAAGAACTTAAAAAAGGAAGAGCTTAAAGCGGTTAGTTTTATATATATTATTAAGGCTTAGAACCTTAAAGAAGCGTTTCTATATCTTTTAGCACTATAATTAAGCTTATAATACGCCTGAAATCTTATTTTTATTATATAGGTCGAATTTAATATAATAAAGAAGGTCGCTTACTTAAAAATACTTAAGAAAAGCTTATATAACTATCTTACCTTTAAGAGCTTTAAAATAAAGCTTTTAGTAATCGTTATAGATATTATAAAGCCGGAAGAAAGCTATAAAATGCTTAATTTTACGAAGAATACTTAATACCTCTTATACTAGTAAAGCTTTATATTTTAAAAGGTTCCGCTTAAGGTCTTACTATATAGTAGTTCGCCGGCAATAAATATTATATACTAAAGGATTAAGTAAAGGCTTATAGTTATAGTAATTCTTTATAATATAAGAATCCTACTTTTACGCTTTAGTAGCTTTGTTAGCAGCGATAGCAGCGGAGTGTAAGGCTATTATAAAAAAGCCGAAAGGGCAATTAAGCTTTTAAGTAAAAAGCTTATAAAGCTTAGTGCTTATTAAAGCTTATTATAGCCTACGATTATAGATAAATATAACTTAGGTTATAAGGGCGATTCTATTAATATCCCGATTTTAAGAACTTAACTGCTTAATAATAGTAGCTTTATTTTTATAAAAAAAGCCTTATATAAAGCTATATACCTTATTATAGGTTTTAAAGCCTAAGGAAGGCGGAAGGGGCGGGATCGTAGCTTAAGGGGCTTAAGGGCCTTCGGGGGCTTTATTTAAGTCGCTTTAAAGCGGCGCGGGGGCATTAAGAAAAAAGAGAAAAGGGTTTATCGCGGCGCTAAAGAGCTTAAAAGATAGTGCGGGCGAGGGTCTTAAATATATACAGGCGAGGGTCTTTTATATATACAAGCGAGGGTCTTCTATATATACAGGCGAGGGTCTTATATATATACAGGCGAGGGTTTTTAATAAGAGCTTTAAAGGTATAATATATATATATAGGCGGGCGAGGGCGGGTAAGGGCGAGTGTATATATAGGCTACGTATATAGGCGCGGGCGGGCGCGGGTATTTAGAAGGTATAAGTACTTACTATACGCGGGCGGTATAAATAAGCGGGGCGGGCTAGTATTAGTACGTATCTTTAAAATAAGGCGTAAGTAGAAATAAATATATATATAAGTATAAATAATAATACTTATATCTTTATAGCGCTATTTAATACTATGTAGTACTATATACTAAATAATGTTATAAAGACTAGTTAAAATAGAAATAAAGGTAATATTTATTAAAAAAAAAGTAAAAGCTTATAATTTACTATAAGAATTAAAGGATATCCTTAGCTTTTAGCCGCTAAACCTTTTAAAAGGATAATATAAAGAGCTTAAGCTTAAAAACTATAAGGAGGTTATTAAAGCGGAATTATAAAAAGAAAAGTATTTTAATAAGACTAAAGCCTTATTATAATAATAATATATTAAAATATTACTAAAAGGCGTTATTAATAGGAAAATTCTTATTATTAACTATAGTATATACTATATCTTATAAAAAGACTATAAAAGAATAAAACGCTAAAGTAGTTTAGACTTTTTACTATGCTTTATAGCGTAAAGATAAAAGGATAGAGCGCGGACTAATTACCGCTAGTTAAGGCTAGTACTATAAACTAATTACTGCTAGTTAAGGCTAGTACTACGGACGAATTACTACTAGTTAAGCTAGTATAACGGACTAATTACTATACTTAAACGTATATAAGGGTTTAAAAATAGTAAAAAGCTTATCTTTTCTTAAAAGCATAGCTAGCTACTTTATACTTAGTTCTTTAAGCTATTTTTAAGGATCTTTAACTATACTATCCTTTTATCATTTATTAATATATAGATAAACTATAGATATCCTTATAAAATTACTTAATAAACTAAGTATAAGCCCGGTTAAAAATATTATAAACTATAATTAAGGAAATCCCTTAAATATCTTTAAATATCCTTTAAAAATAATAATAAGGTTTATCTTATATTTTTTAAGGTGCTTCCTTAGTTATAAATAAACGGAACTAAAATTTAAATATCCTATAGAAATTCCTAAATATCCTTGAAAAATACTAGCGGAATCTATTTAGTAGTTTTTATTATATCTTTTATAGTTAAAAATATTAAAAATTATAATTAAATAAGCTCTTAAGTATTAATAGTTATATCTTAAAAACCTTAGTTAGGTTTAATTAGTAATATTTATTATATCTTTTTAAGCAAGCTTTTATAGCGCGTACTTTAAGCGCTTTCTACTATAAGGTTTTATAAAGCTCCTTAAAAGTAAAGTAAGAAGTTTAAGTATAGCCGTTTAGATTTTATAATATCTCCTTTAAGTTAAAAAGAAATGCTAATATCCTTATTAGTTTTAAGTAAAAATAAGGTAAAGGGGGCGCTAAATAATAGCTTCGTAATAGTATATTTATACTATATTAATAGTATAATATCTTTATTTTTAATAGTTTGTTTTAGCTTATTTAGCTAATAGCGGTTAAGTAGCTTAAGATATTAAGTAAGCAGTTTTATTATAAGTCCTTATTACCTATTTAGTTTTATATATTTATCTTGTTTAAGCAATTAGCGTATTTAGCAAAAATAAATAATAAGGTTTTTAACTTTTCTTAAAATATACGTTTAAGCGTTTATTAAATAAAAAGGAGTCTTTATACTAAAGGGTATTTTTCCTTTTATAGCGGGATTTATTATAAGAAACTAACTTATTTAAGCATTATTTTATATTATTATCCTACTTACTTTTTACGCTATTTTTAATCCTTTACTAAGTTTTTTAAACAACTTACTAGCTTTATAAGCCGCTTAAAAGTTAGATATTATTTCTTGTTTATTCCTACTACTATCACTATCTCCCGCTTTTTTTTACTAGACTTTTTAACTTATTGTTCTTTCTATATAGCACTACTACTTACCTCTTTTAGCTAATTAACGCGTATCTAGCTATTAAGAAAGTATTAAAGTAAGGCTTAGTCGTTTTACTAATAATTATAAGAATAGTTAGTACTTAAGTATTAAATATTTATATTCCCGCTTAAAAGTAAGTAATAAGGTCCTTAATAACCTTAATGTTAATTCCGTATTTTTAAGGTTTAAAACGTATTTAATAGTCTTAAAAAACCTTTTTATAAAAAGTGCCTTAAAGGGAAGAATATAAAGCGTGTAGTTAGTAAAGCTAATAAAGCGGACTTAAAACCTTAAGAACTTTATTGCTTAAAATAAAGTTTAGTCGCGCTTAAACTCCTTATAGGCCTATAAGTATAACTTAAAGTAGTTTATAGCTACGCGAAAACTTTTAATTATTATTATCTTATCCTTAAAATATAGTCTTATAAAACTAAGCCCGTTAAGGATTATATTAATTACTATTAAAAGCTCTTTTAAAATTAAGCGGCGGAATATATAGCGATTTTAGTTATCGCTATTTACTCCGGTTAAGGAGGGGCGGCGGTTAAATTATAATAAAGCGCTTATACGCCTTTATATAGCCGAGCTAAGCATTGCGGCTAAGGGGAAAAGTATTAACTAGTTATTTTACTAATAAAGGTTTTTAGCTACGCCTTAAAAGACATATAAGCGGCGAGGGCTTTTAAGCTATAAAAGTTAAGCGGGAGGTATAGCTAAGTTGCTATAAAAGTAGCTATTTAGACTACGCTATAGTATAAGGCTAAAAGGTAAGTCGTTTAAGTTAAGCGTTTAAAGAGGGTAATATACGCTATCTTTTTTAGTACTATAATTTAAGTTAGGCCTATTAATTTAAGCGCGGTTATAAAAAGCGGCGTAAATTTTTATAAAGGCTTAAACCTAAAGGTTTTAGCTTTTATTAAAGGACTTTAAGCTATAAAGTATAGCCGCCTCGTTTTTATAAAGCTTAAGTACTAACTTATATTTTTTATATTAAAAGGTATAAAGGCTTATAAAAAGGCGGGCTAAAGAAGTAGTTATAAAATAGCTAGTCTTAGTTAGAAAAGACGTTAAATAATAAAAAGACTTATAATAAGAGTATAAAGGTTATAAGCTTAAAGTATAAAACGTAATATATATAAAAGTAAGTAAAGTATAGCGGGCGTAAGCTAGTAGTATAAGGGAATATAGTTATAAAAAAAAAAAAAGAAAGGGTAAGCGGTAAAGAGAATTTAAATAAGTATACTATAAAGCTAAAAAGGCCTTATTACTTAAAGTAAACAGCGGTATAGTATTATTAAAATAACTAATTACCTTAAGCGTAGTAAGTTATAGTTTTTTATAACTTATCGTAGCTTTTAAGTCTTATACTTAAGCTTAACCGCTAACTTCTTTTAATTAAAAAGTTTTATATTAAGTTATAAAGGCCGCGTATTATACTTTTATTTAAACTACTTAAGTAGCTAACTCTTTTTATACTTTTTTAAAGGCTTTTATAATCTTAAGTACGAATACTACTTTTTATTTACTTATAAGTTATAGCTACTTAGCTAGCCTTTTTAAGCTATAGAAAACTTCTTTTTTAGTCTTTTACTACTTTTTTTATTTTTTAGCTTTATAGGATTAGTTTAACTTCTTACTTATTTAGGTAAGGTATCCCTTTATTTTTAAGTAGCTTTAAGCACGTAGCTAGCTCGTTTACTAAGCGTAGTTATACTACTAAAACAACTAAATAAATATTAAGAGACCCTTTAATATTTAACTAATATATAAGCTATCTTCTTTTAGCGGTAACTTTAAGTAACTTAGTACGTCTCTCTTAAAGTTTCGCCGGTTTACTATCCGCAATCTAATAACCTTAACTAAGCTATAGCTTAACGTAATTGCTAGGCTTAAATTTTAGCGGGCGGTATTTCTTATTATATTTATCCTTTATAATAGCTTAAGTAAAAGTAATAACTAACTTAGCTTCTTTTTATAAAACCTCTTAGTTTTATAGATATAAGTAGTTATTAAGGAACTAAAGCCTTTTATCTATTCTTATTCTAATAATAAGCTTGCTAAAAGCTATATAAATTACTAAGGAAAAGTAATTATTAAGGCTTAACTAAAAAGCTATTAATATCTTAGTTTACTATAAGTTTAGGAAATTAGCGGTTTAGATTTATAACGCGATTTTTATAGTTTAGTTTCGCTTTTTTAATAAGCCGTTAATTAAAAAGTGCTATATAATAAATATAAAATGCTTTAATCTAAAGGCTTACTATAAAGTCCGCTAAAATGCTAAAATAAACTTTATATCTTAGTTAAAGATTATTCCCTTTAAAATCCCTTAGTTAGCGCGGAGTAGCTTAATATATAACGCTTATAACTAGTCTTTAACTATAAACTAATTATTGCTTAAAATAAGGAGATATATCTTTAAGAATTTATTAGTTATAATTAGTAAGGGCTTAAAAAAGTTCTTTATAAGATCTTTTTATAAGGATTATTCGGCGTAAACTACTAAAAGCTTAATAATAAATTTTATCGTTATTATATAGTATAAAACTAGTAAGCTTGAAATTAGTATAAGCTACTTTAACGTCTTATTTTAATCTATTTAGTTATAGTAGTAAGTATTTTAGCTATTTATAACTTTGTTTATATATTTATTAAGCTATAAAATTCAAAAGCTCTTAAATAAATCTTACTATATATAATTGCGGCTAGTATAAAAATATTTAGTATAAGTATCTTTAATAGTTTTCTTAGTTTAGGTTTTAAGGATATATAGTCTCCCGCGTTTATTATTCTCTATAAAGTATAATAACCTTTATAATTAAAGGAGTTAAAGTTTTAAGATACCGGCCTTAGCGCTAAGCTATATAATAATTCTTACTTACTATATATCTTTTATATATCCGTTAATTCTATATAAAGGGATATATAGTATATTATCTTATCTTCCTAAATGAATTTTAATTCCCCTTCTTAGTTTAAGGATATTAGTTTATTATCTTAATATAGTAAACGTAAAAAGGCGTTTAATATAACGTTTTTAACGCTTAGGATATAATATACTTTAAGCGGAAATTAGCTTAGGTATTTAAAAGCGAGGACTAGCTTATTATAAAACTTTATATAAGTTAAAATAAGGATTTTTATCTATATTTTAAAAGTATTTATATAGCTAGTAAAAATAATTACTTCTGGCGTTTTTATAGATAGTATTATAATATATAGCTTATAAACTCCTTATATTTTACTAGCTACTTTAAGCTTTATAAGCTAATATTAAGGTTCTTTACCTTAAAAGGCGCGGTTTAAGTTAATAATAAGCTAAACCTTAGTTTATATTAATAAAGTCTTTTTATTTTATTCCGTTCCTTTTTTAAGTATAAAGCTATAGCCGCTACTTTCTATTTTTAACATATATTAATTTAAATAAATAGTTATTAAGCGGGGTTTAAGTAATAAATTGTTTAAAGCTTAGTAAGTTTTTTAATTAGATTTATAAAAGTTTTTTCTTTTTTTAAAGTAAGCTAAAAAGCAGCTTTCGCAGTATATCGTACTTATCCTTAGCCCTTTAAGAAGACTTTTTCTTCTAATCTTACTTATAGCAGCTTTAACTTCCGTTTTATAAGATATTAACTTTCTTAGTAAAATATAAGACTATATAACGTAGCTACATAGTAAAGCCGATCTATTTCGTAAGCTATTAAGGTTTTTTTAGAACGTAATATTCTTTAAGGCTTATATACGTTTATCTATATTTATTAAGCTACTAGCATTTACCTTTTATTTAAGGAGTTATAAAGATAAGTATACTAAAAAGAACTTTAGTTTAGATTAAGTAATATTATAGTCGTAAAAAGCGCGGAATACTACTTTTTAATATTAAAGGTATTCTTTAGCTCTATTAAAGTTAATAATAATATTATTAATATAAGCTGCTCTATATTCTTAATATTTATAAAGAACGTTATTTATAAACCTTTAAACATATACTAAGGAGCTCTTAAAGCTTATAAGCATTATAAGCGATCTTTATAGCTCGTAATAGCTTAAAACTTTAAACTTTTCCTAGTAGTTTTAATAAGCTAAAAACTAGTAAAAAAACAATTATACGTTTACTATATTAATAAACTTCTTTTTTAAAAGCATTTAATTATATTGCTTTTAAGTAGTATTAAGTAAGTATTTAAAGTTATAATAGTAGTAATCTCTTATAAGTTTATAACTACTTATCCTTTTTCTTTTTTCTTTACTATCTTTTATATTATAAATACCGGCACTATAAATAAAGTTAGCTTATAAACTTTTTTTAATTATCCTTACTTAGTTAGCTAAATAAATATTATGTTTACTACCTTCGTATCTTAATTGCTTTATAAAGATAATCTTAATATAACTTATTAGCATTACTATCCTTATACTAAGGGGATATATATATATTCGGATATATTTATATATACTATTTTCTTATTCTTTTAAAGGTATAAAAACGACTAAAAGATATTTTAAACTTTTAATACCTATTTTAAGTCCTTAGTATAGATTTTAATACCTTTTTTAATAATACGTTTAAGTAAGTCTTTAGTTCGGCCGATTTTAAGCTTATAGTTTATTATAAGATTCTTTTATAAGAAGGTCTTAATAAAGTTTATTTTATTCGGGTTTTTTATAAGGACTTCCGCTAAGGGAAGAAGAATATTAACCTCTTTATATAGCCCAAACTACTTATTAAAGTCTATAACTATCCTTACTTTTTAGCTATAGTAGAGTATTAATAGTTTCTTAAAGTAGTTTATCGTTATAAAGCTCTTATAATCCTATATTATTATTTAAGCAAACTTAATGTTATCTAAGAAGAATATTATATTATGTCTTAATCGTAGTGCTTTAATGTTAAAGGTTAAAGCAGCAGCGAAATTGTGGGGAAATCAGGAGATCACGTGATATCACGTGATAGAGGAGTCGATGTTATGTAAGGCAGGAATTTGGCTAGAATTGATTGATAAAGAATTAAGTGCGTAAGTGCTTATAGAATCTCTAGCTATCTAGTGGCGGGAGATTCGCCTTTTATAGATAAATATAAGGGAACGGAGTGACATATCCGGACCGGCCTTCGGGCGGTCTTAAAGCCCGAGGAATTCTGATTTTAAAGCATTTTACCCCGTGGCTAGATGTCTCTTCCTTATGCGGCAATTCGTGTTTAAAGTTAGTTAAGGTTGGTTTAGGTCTAGGCGGATCCTTATTTTATCTAGCCACCCCAACCTTCTTAGTTCCGTACACAACGTTATAGACATCGTATAAAGACGTAAGGACCTAGAAAATGACGAGCCGAAGCTAGGCTATCTAATGCGGGTGTTTACAAAAATTTATACACCCCCCTATGCTTAGCTAATAAGGTAAGGATTAAATAGCTGATTTATTAAAGTAGTAAAATCACTCTCTTACATTTAACTTATATAAGTAAGGTATAGCTAAACCTAACTAAAGTTATTATAGTAGCTAAGTAGATTACTTATTTATATATCGCTAGTCTTAGCTAAATAATTTTAACTTTAGCTTTAATCCCTTTATAGGCCTTAATCTATAAAACTAATATAAAGTTAATAAAGTCCTTTTAATAAAAAACTAAAAATTCTTATCTAAGTAATATATTAGCCGCAAAGCGTTTTACTATTTAAGCGCCAATCCTTACTTTTATAACTATAAGGCTACTATTTAGTCTTCTTAGTATATATATAGTAAATTCTACTTATTTAATAATAACTATTTTTCTTACTCTTTAAATAAGAATTTATTAAGAAGAGTTTATAATTACGTCTTAAAAGGTCTTTACTAAGTTAGCTTAAATAAAGCTTTAGTTTACCGTATTATTTAAATAAGCTTTAATACTTATCTTAGGCCCTTTTTTCCTATAAACTAATAAGCGTATATAGGTAAATTATAATAGCTTATTAAGGCTTAATAGTTCAATTTTAAAAGAAACCTTAACTATTTTATTTCTTTATAGCTTTTAAATAACTACTTATTATACTAAGCTACGTTTTTATTTAGCAATATCTTAGCTAAGGTTAAGGAGGTATTTATTTTCGATATATTAGTAAAGCTTATTTTTAAAGGGAATGCTTTACTATAAAATCTATATTCTTTATTGGCTTTTTAAAATAGATTCACTATAGTATCGATTACGGTTTCTTTTAAGGATTTAAGAGTATCTATTTAAGCTCTTTTTATATTATACTCTTTAATCTTTTAATAGTTATTAATGTTTATTATAGTTCTTTCCTTAATTATAAGGTATACTTAGTTTAGTTTTAGTATTAATAAGTATATTGTCTTTAAGGCCCCTTCTCTCTTAAGCTAAAGGACCTTAGCTTATATCCTTAGCTATTTAAATAGGTTTCTCCTTAAACTTAATAAACGCTATAAGGCTTATAGTATATCCGCCTTAGCTAAGCGGTTTAAAAAAGTAACCCGTAGTCTTAAAAAGGTTTTAATAGATAGTTAAGGTATCCTAAACTATTTTTTAAGTATATATAAAGTATACTTAGTTAGTTCTTGCCTTTTTTTAGGTGAAACCTATTTCTTTCGCGCTAATTAATATTTTTAATATCTTAAAGTATATTTAACTTATAGCTAAGAAGAATTCTCCTTATATTTATTAATCTATTTATTAATATCCTTATCTCTAACCTTATAGTATAAATACTCTTATAAATAAATATTTAGCTTTTAATAAAGTACTATAATTAAGTAGTTTAGCTAATAAAGCGCGGCTTTAGCTTTATATTATAAGCGCGATATTTAAGACTTAAAGTTAAACTTTATTACTATATCTTTTATAGTAAAGTGCTCTTTATTAAGTGCTTATATTGCTATATTTAAGCGGATTTTAAACCGTTTTAATAAGGCGGAGATTTATTAGCTTAGTTTAACGCTAAGCTCGCTAAGTTCTTTTTATTATAGTTTTAAGAGGTTTCTAAAATACTATTCCGCTACGCTTTTTAAAAAAGGCAATTAAATAGCTTATATATTAATATAAGATTTACTATTATTAAGATTTCTATAAATAAAGTAAATAAAATAGTTTACTCCTTAAAATATATAAGCTTTATTATTTTTATAGACTTTATTAAAGGATGCTTTTAGTAGCCTTAATAAGTTAAATCTCCTTATATCCTTCGCTTATAGTTAAGGCTTATAAACTAAAGTTTATTAGCAGCACTTAGTAAAAATATCCGCTAAGCTTATTATCTTAAGGAAAGAATAGCTTTATTACTAGCTTAATTTAAAGGGTATTTAAAAAGGAAGAAGCTAAAAGGCTTTAAAGCTAGCTTATCTTTACCTTTTTACCTAAAAGGATAATCGATTTATCTAAATAATACTAAATTTAGTTTACTTAATTATATAGATTTATTATTTTATAGTTTATCTTTTATTAATATTTTAAAAGCGGATTGCTTTTTAAAAGGTAATAAAAGTCTTAGCTAAGCTAAGCGGGACTTATTTTACGTTTTATTTAGCTTTATAAGCTCTTTTAATATAATACTTTAAAAAAAAGTAAAGGAGATTATAAAACTAATATACTTAATAAGCCGCGGCCTTTTCCGCTTTTATAAATTACTTATCTTAAAGTTTAGTTATAAGCGCGTTAAAAAAAGATACTTCTTATTAAGGTTAAACTTAAAGGCTAATAAAAGCTTCTTACTAACGAAAATATTGTTTCGTATACTTCCTATAAGATAAGTGCTTAATTATATAATATAATTACTTTTAGCTTAGCGGATATTTAAAGGATTTCCGTTTAAATAAGTAAGAATTATTACTTTTTACTACGCTTTATAGTATAAGTATAAAAGTATAAAGCGCGGATAAATAACTACTAATTAAAGCTAGTACTATAAACTAATTATTGCTTATTAAAGCTAATACTATAAACTTATTACTATAGGTTAAGCTAATATAACGGACTAATTACTATATATAAACGTATATTAAGGTTTATAAATAGTAAAAAGCTTATCTTTTCTTTAAAATATAGCTAGCTACTTTATACTTAGTTCTTTAATCTAATTTTAAAGATCTTTTACTATACTATCTTAACGTTTATTATTAAAATTTAAATAAACTATAAATATCTTTATAAAATTACTTTATAAACTAAGAATAAGCTTAATTAAAAACATTATAAACTATAATTAAGGAAATCTTTTAAATATCTTTAAATATCTTTTAAAAATTATTATAAAGTCTATTTTATATCTTTTAAAGTGCCTATTTAGTAAAGAATAGGCCGAACTATAATTAAGATATTCCGTAGAAATTTTTAAATATCTCTTAAAAATGCTAGCGGAATCTAATTAGTAGTTTTTATAGTATTCTTTATAGTTAAAGATATTATAAACTATAGTTAAATAAGCTCTTAAGTTTTTATAGTTATATCTAAAAAACCTTAGCGGGGTCTAACTAGTAATATTTATCGTATTTTCTTAAGTAAGCTTTTATAGCGCGTGCTTTAAGCGTTCTTATAGCAGGGTTCTATAAGGCTCTTTAAAAGTAAAGTAAGGAGTTTAAGCATAGCTGTTTAAATTCTATAATAAGAAGCTTTAAAGAGGCTAAAATTAAAAGAAGCCTTTAAAAGGCTTTTATTATTACTACTACTACTATTATAATTACTATTACTACTATTAGTTATAGTATAACTATTACTATATTAAGAAATAAATATAATATACCCTTTTAAGTTTAGCTTTAAATAAAGAAAGACTTAAATAGCTTTAAATAGCTATTTTAAATAAAAGTTAATAAAAGAAAAAGAAAAGTCTATAATATAAATAGGTTAACGCTACTTTTAAAATTTAAGGAAGTGTTATTTTAGTAGTAATTTAAGAAGGCTATTTATAACTTTTTAATTCGTAGAGATAAAATTAATAGTAAATATATTTTAAAGCAATTCTTACTTAGCTTAGTATTTATAGATTTTAACGTGCTTAAAGGCTATTTTAATCTTTATAACTGTTAAAGTAATAAGGTTTATAGTTTATATCTTATAATAAGAATTCGTAGCGATTTCAATGTTTAGTTTAAAAGGGATATTAAAATAGACAAAAATTAAAAATACGTTCTTTTATTATATTTAAAAGAGCTAAAAGTTCCAATTCTGTAAATAAAGTGGTAATAGTATATTTCTTTTTAGTAAACAAAGTAATAAGCCCGTTAAAAAAGCTTAGAATATATCTTTAACTAAGCCTTTAAGCCTTTAAGTTATAAATAAAAGCTATATCCGTATAAGTAAGGAATTTTAGGTTTCTTTTCTTAGAAAGGGTAATATTAAAATAGTATAAAAATTAAAGGTAGGAAATAAAAAACTTTGCTATCTATTTATATTATTACAAAGGATTTTATAGAGGTTTTTAAGGGTATTTAAAGCTTTAAGGATAACTAGTTTAGTAAAGAAAGCTAAATAATTAATAAGCTTTATAAAGGACTAATTATAATAATCTTTTTCCTTAAAAGTAATAACTAAATTCTTCTTTAAAGTTTAAAGAATAAGAAAAAGGGATTCTTTTAAAATTAAAAGGTTTAAGTTATATATATTAAGTATTTTACTAAAATAAGTTATTATAGAATTAAGACGGCCACGCCTAAACTCCTTACTTTACTCTTAAGGAGCTTTACGGAACCTTATAATAAAAACGCTTAAAGCACGTACTATAAAGGCTCGCTTAAGAAGATACGATAAATATTACTAATTAAACCTTTATAAGGTTTTTAAGATATAACTATAAAAGATACTATAAAAACGATTAAGTGGATTCTTTTAATATCTTTAAAGGATATTTAAGGATTTTTATAAGATATCTTAATTATAGTTCGGCTTATTTTTAATTAAAAAGGCACTTAAAAAGATATAAAATAAAGCTTACCGCGATTTTTAAAGGATATTTAAGGATATTTAAAGCATTTTCTTATTTATAGTTTATAGTATTTTTAATTAAGCTTATACTTAGTTTATTAAATACTTTTATAAGGATATTTACGGTTTATTTATATATTATTAATAAATAGTAAGATAGTATAGTTAAAGATCCTTAAAATTAGCTTAAAGAACTAATTATAAAGTAGCTAGCTATACTTTAAAGAAAAGATAAGCTTTTTACTATTTTTAAACCTTTATATATATTTATATATAGTAATTAGTTTATTATCCTAGCTTAATTAATAATAATTAATTTATAGTACCGGCCTTAACTAGTAGTAATTAGTTTTTAGTACTAGCTTTAATTAGCGGTAATTAGTCCCCGCTTTATCCCCTTATTTTTATGCTATAAAGTATAGTAAATAATAATAATCCTTACTTATTTAAAAACGTTTCCTTAAATATCCGCTAAGCTAAAAGCAACTATATTATATAATTAAATACTTATCTTATAGGAAGTTAGATATTAAATAATAAATTCTTTAATAAGAAGCTCTTATTAGCCTTTAAGCTTAACCTTAATAATAAGTACCTTTTCCTTAACGCACTTATAACAACACTTTAAGATAAGTAAGCTATAAAAGCAAAAAAAGCCGTGGCTTACTAAATATACCGGTTTAATAATCTCTTTTACCCTTTTTTAAGATATTTTACTATAATAGCCTATTAAGCTAAATAAGATTTAAAATAAGTCTTACTTAGCTAAGCTAAGACTATTACTTCTTTAAAGGCGATCCGCTTTTAAAATACTAATAAAAATAAACTATAAAATAATAAAATACATATAATTACGTAAACTAAATTTAGTATTACTTAAATAGATTAATTATCCTTAAAATAAAAGAAGTAAGAATAAGCTAATATAAAGGCCTTCCGGCTCCTTACTCCCTAAATACCTTTTAAATTAAGCTTATAATAAAGCTACTCTTTCCTTAAGATAATAAGCTTAGCGGATATTTTTACTATATACTATTAATAAAGTTTAGTTTATAGGCCTTAACTAAAATTCGGCTTTAAAGGATACTTAGTAGTTTATTAGTTTAGTATTAGTATTTAGCCTTATCCGCTTTAGCCGCGCTAATTAAAATATTTTTAAGACTCTTAATTAATAAAAACAAGCCTCTTATACTTAAAGCCTTACGGTATACTAGATTTTAAGATATATATAAAATAAAAGGTTAAGCGCTTAGTAAGAGTATTAAGACTAAGACCTTAACAATAAGTAATAAAACCGCGGTAAGCAATACCCTTAATAGGCTAAAACCTATTTATACTTAGCGCGTAGATATTAAGACTAAGTATAGCTTTAAGCCTTTAAGTAAAAATAGTAGTAATATTAAATAAATAATTTCTTAGTCTTTTTTAAGCACTAAAAAAAGAAAACGCGCTTTTTAAGCCTAAAGAAAAGCCGTAACTACAAGCTAAGGGTATAAGGAGATTTAATCTATTAAGACCGCTAAAAGTATCCTTTAATAAAGTCTAAAAAGATAATAAAGCTAATTTATTTTAAAGGGTAGACCGTTTTATAAACTTTATCTAATAAAATACTAATAAAGGTAAGGCTTATATAGATCAATTATCTATTTAATTGCCCTCTTTCTTTAAAGAAAGTATAGCATAATAGTATTTTAAAGACCTTTGAAATCTATAATAAAAAGAGCTTAGCGAGCTTTATATAGGACTAAGGCAAGAAATCTCCGCTTTATAAAAACGGTTTAAAATCCGCTTAAATATAGTAATATAAGCACTTAATAAGGATCACTTTGCTATAAAAGATATAATAATAAGGTCCGACTTTATATGTTAGATATTATACTTATAATATAAAACTAAGGCCGCGTTTTATTAACTAAACTACTTAACTATAATAATTTACTAAAAGCTAAACGTTTATTTATAAAATTCTTTATAACGTTTAGTAAGAAACGAGGATATTAATAAATAAATTAAAGAATATAAGAAAATTCTTCCTTAGCTATAAGTTAAATATACTTAAGGATCTTAAAAGCACTTATTAGCATTAAGAAAATAGGTCTAACTTATTAAAAGGTAAGAGCTAATTAGCTATACTTTATACGTACTTAAAAGATAGTTTAAGACGCCTTAGCTATTTATTTAGGGCTTTTTAAGACTATAAGTTATATTTTTAAACCGCTTAATAAAGGCGGATATACTATAAGCTTTATAGCGCTTATTAAGTTAAGGGAGAAACTTATTTAAATAGCTAAGGATATAAACTAAGGTTCTCTAGCTTAATAAAAAAGAACCTTTAACACTATATACTTATTAATATAAAAGCTAGACTAAGTATACCTAAAAACTAAGAGAAGAATTATAGTAAGGACCGATAACTATTTAAGGAACGAAAAGTATAGAATAGAAAGAGCTTAAACGGATATTAATAAAAGCTTAAAGGAAACCGCAATTTATATTATAATATACTTAGTTTAAAAGGCTAATAAAGTATATAGATTTTATAATAAAGTATTCCTTTTAAAGAATAGGCTTTATTAATATATTAAAAATAAACACCCCCTTAACCTTAGCTAAGATATAACTATATAAAAATATAGCTTAGTATAGTAAGTAGTAATTTAAAAGCTATAAAGCGTTTAAATAGTTAAGGCTTCTCTTAACGTTTAACTATTAAGCTTTAATAAGCCGTTATAATTTACTTATATATACTTATAAATCTATTTAAAAGAAAGGCTTAAGATAAGTATTAAAGCTTATATAAATATAAAAGTAAACTAAAGCTTTATTTAAGCTAACTTAGTAAAGACTATTTAAGATATAATTATAAACTCCTCTTAAAAAATTCTTATTTTAAGAGTAAAAAGAACGGCTACTATTAAATAAGTAGAATTTGCTATATATATACTAAAAAGACGAAACGGTAGCCTTATAGTTATAAAAATAAGGATTAGCGCTTAAAAAGTAAAACGCTTAGCAGCTAATATATTGCTTAGCTACGATTTTCTAGCTTTTTTTTACGAAGACCTTATTAACTTTATATTAATCTTATAAATCGGGGCTTATAAAAAGATTAAAGTTAAAGTTAAAATAATTTAGCTAAAACTTACAATATATAAATAAGTAATTTACTTAAATACTATAATAATTTTAGCTAGTTTTAGCTACGCCTTACTTATATAGGTTTAAGCGCTACTATTTAAGCATAATATAATATTTATTTTTAATAACTTTAAGCCCGCTTAAATAATAATATAAGATTATAAAAGCTTTATAGCAATAAAGTATTTAAAGAACTATTAATACTCCGCTAAAGCTAAAAGGTAAGAATAATTACGGACCTTAATAAGTAGTTCCGGCTATATAAGGAGGTTAATGCTATTACCTTTTTAGCGGAAGTCTTTATAAGAAACCTAGATAAAATAAACTCCGCTAAAGACTTTTTATAAAAAGATCTTAAAATAAACTAAAAGCTTACAATCGGCCGAACAAAGGACTTACTTAAACTTACTATTAATAAAGGCGTCTAGATTAATACTAAGGACTTAAAATACGTACTAAAAGTTTAAGATATCCTTTAATTGTTTCCCCGCCTTTAAAAGGATAAGGGAGTAGTATATATAAACGAATCTAAATATATATATATTCTCTTAATAAAAAGATAGTAATATTAATAAGTTATATTAAGATTATATTTCTTAAGCGATAAGAATAAAAAGGTAATAAATATAATATTTAGCTAGCTAACTAAATAAAGACGATTAAAATAAGTTTATAAGCCGACTTTATTCGTAGCGCTAATATTTATAGTATAGAGGATAGTAAATAAAAAAGAAAAGAGATAAGTAGTTAAAGACTTATAATAAATTAATACTATTACTACCTTAAACGCTTACTTAATGCCCCTTTAAAGCGATATAATTAAACACCTTTAAGGAAAGAAGTTTATTAATTTAGTAAATATATAATCGTGTTTTTACTAATTCTTAGTTTATTAAAACTACTAAAAAAGGTTTATAGTTATACGCTATCACGGGCTAAAAAGATTCTTAATAGTACTTATAAGCTTTAAAAACTCCTTAGTATATATTTTAAGGTTTATCGATAACGTTCTTTATAAATACTAAAAATACGTAGCGGCTTATATTAATAATATTATTACTTACTTAAATATAGCTAAAGAATACCTTTAATACTTAAAGGTAGTATTTCGCGCTTTTTATATTTATAATATTCCCTTATTTAAATTAAAGTCTTTTTTAGTATACTTATCTATATAGCCCTTTAGATTTAAAGTAAATACTATTAGCTTAATAAATATAAATTAACGCGTATAAGCCTTAAAGAATATCGCGTTTTTAAAGAACCTTTAATACCTTAAGAAATAGATTAGCCTTATTAAGGAGCTATACTATATAGTTTTCTATTTCGCTAAGGAAGTCGATATTTTATAAAGATAAAAAATAAAGCTGCTTTAAGTAAGATAGGAAGAAGAAATCCCCTTAAGGGGCTAAGGATAAGTATAATATACTATAAAAGCCGCTTTTTAGCTTACTTTAAAAAAAAAAGCTTTCGTAAATCTAACTAAAAAACGTATTAAGCTTTAAACAATTTACTACTTTAACTCCGCTTAATAATTATTTATTTCAATTAATATATCTTAAGAATATAAAGAAGCGGCTATAGCTTTTTACTTAAAAGAAAGTATAAAATAAGATAAAAAGACGCTACTAGCCCGGACTAAGGTCTAGCTTATTATTTACTTAAGCCGCGCCTTTTAAGGCGGAGAGCCTTAATATTAGCTTATAAAGCTTAAAGTAGCTAGTTTAGTATAAGCAGTTTATAAGTTATATATTATAGTACTATCTATAAGAACGCTATAAGTAGTCGTCTTTATTAACTATATAAGTATTAACGGAATTGTATACTAAAAGTCCTTATTTTCTATTAGTATAAAATCTAACGATAAGCTAGTCTTTCTATCTTAATACTTAAGCTAATTCCCGCTTAAAGTATGCTATATCTTAAGCATTAAAAACATCGTATTAAATACTTTTTTACGTTTACTATATTAAGACGATAAGCTAATATCCTTAACCTAAAAAAGGGAATTAAAACGTATTTAAGAAGATACGATAATAGACTACGTATTCCTTTATATAAAAGTATTAATTAAATTACCGCTTTACTAAAAAATAATCGATAAATATATAAAGGATATATTATAAGTAAAGATTATTATATAGCTTAGCGATAAGGATAATATCCTTAAACCTTTATTCTTTTAATTATAAGGGTTGCTATACTTTATAGAGAATAATAAACGCTAAAGACTATATATTATTTAAACTTATGCTAAGGAGATCGTTTAAAACGCTTATACTAAATACTTTTATACTAGCTATACATATATATAATAAGATTTATTTAAGAGCTTTTAAATCTTATAGCTTAGTAAATATATAAACGAAGTTATAGATACTTTTAACGCTTATTACTATAACTAAACTAATTAATATAAGACGTTAAGGTAGCTTATCTTAATTTAAAGCTTATTAGTTTTATACTATATAATAACGATAAACTTTATTATTAAGCTTTTAGTAGTTTAAGTTAAATATTTCTTATAAAAAGATCTTATAAAGAACTTCTATAATACCTTATTAATTATAACTAATAAATTCTTAAAGATATATCTCCTGTTTTTAAGCAATAACTAGTTTATAGCGGAAAACTAAGTATAAGCGTTATATAACGAACTACTCCGTGCTAATTAAAGAATTCTAAAAAGGATAATCTTTAACTAAGACGTAAAGTTTACTTTAGTATTTTAGCGGACTTTATAATAAGCTTTTAAATTAAAGCTTTTTATATTTACCGCTTAGTACCTTTAACTAATAGCTTTTTAAAAAAGCGAAACTAAATTATAAAAATTGCGCTACGATTTTTAACCGCTAACTTCTTAAACGTATATTAAACTAATACGTTAATCGCTTTTTAGTTTAGCCTTTATAATTTCTTCTTTTTAGTAATTTCTATAGCCCTTAATAAGCTTAATATAAAGATAAAAATAAATAATAGCTTTTAGTTTTTTAGTAACTACTTATATTTAAAAACTTAAAAGGTCTTATAAAAAGAAGCTAAGTTAGCTATCGCTTATACTTATGCCTTTATAAAGGATAAATATAATAAGAAATACCGCCTATTAAAATTTAAGCTTAGTAATTAAGTTTAGCTTAAGCTTAATAAAGGTTAATATATTATAAATAGTAGACCGGTAAAACTTTAAAAAAACGTACTAAGCCGTTTAAAGTAACTGTTAAAATAAAATAGCTTATATACCGGTTATATATAAAAAGGTCTTTTAATATCTATTTAGTTATTTTAGTAGTATAACTACGCTTAGTAAATAAGCTAGCTATATATATAAGCTTAGTTTAAGATAAAAGGGTACCTTGCTTAAATAAGGAAAAAGTAAAACGAATCCTATAAAGCTATATAATAAAGAGAAATAGCAGAAAGCTAAAAAGAAGTTTCTTATAGCTTAAAACGGCTAGTAAAGCAGCTATAACTTATTAGTAAACGAAAAAGCGGTCTTTTAATAAAAAATTATATAAGCCTTTAAAAAAGCATAAAAAGAGTTAGTTACTTAAATAGTTTAAATAAAAGTATAATACGCGGCTATTATAACTTAATATAAAACTTTTAAACTAAGAGAATTAAGCGGTTAAGCTTAAGTATAAAACCTAAAAGCTACTATAAGTTATAAAAAACTATACCTTACCGCGCTTAAAGTAATTAGTTATTTTAAGAATAATATACCGCTATTTACCTTAAGTAATAAGGCTCTTTAAGTTTTATAGTATACTTATTTAAATTGTCTTTATTACTTACTTTTTTTCTTTTTTTTCCTTCTTTTTATAACTACTTTTCATTATACTACTAGCCTTAGCTTACTATACCTCGCTTACTTTTATATATATAACCTTCTTTATATTAAGCTTATAGTCTTTATATACCTATTTTAAATCTTTTTAGCGTTTAACGTCTTTTATAGCTAAGATTAGCTATTTTATAACTACTTTTTTAGCTTACTTTCTTCTAAGCCTTTATACCTTTAATATAAAGAATATAAAGAAGCGCTTAAGCTTTATAAAAATAAAGCGGCTATCCTTTATAGCTTTAAGTCTTTTAGCGAGAGTTAAAACCTTTAGGTTTAAGTCTTTATATAAACCTACGCCGCTTTTTATAGCCGCGCCTAAGCCGATAAATTTAACTTAAATTATAGCACTATAAAAGACGGCTTATACTACCCCTTTTAAATACTTAACTTAAATAACTTACCCCTTAGCTTTATACTATAACGTAGTTTAAACGGTAAGTTTTATAGTAACTTAGCTATACCTCCTACTTAGCCTTTACTTATTAAAAGCCCCCGCTACTTATATATTTTTTAAAGCGTAGCTAGAAATCTTTATTAATAAATTTATTAGCTAATACTTAACGCCTTTAAGTTAGCTAACCTTACTATAGTCTTAAGATTTATAGTAGCTATTATAGTAAATAAGAACCTACTTTAGCTAAACGACTAAAATAATATCCACGCTATTCTTAACTATATATTTAAGGCCTAGCTTAATAAGTTTATAGCCGGGTTTATAGCGGTATTTTAAGCTATTATAGCTAAAACCTTATCTCGCTTTATATATAGTCTAGCCCGCGCTATAAAATCAGCCTCTTAGCTTATAGCCGCTTTAAGCTTTAAAGACCCGTTTAGGCTTACTTAGTAAACGCTCTTTCTCCTTACTGCTATACTTAGCTTAGCTATATAGAGGCGTATAAGCACCTTATTAAAATCTATCCGCCGTCCCTCCTTAATTAATAAAAATAGCAATAACTAACCTTATAATATATTCCGCTACTTAATCTTATAAGAACTACTAGTAGTAACTAATTTGATTATTAATAAGCTTCGCTTTATATGCTTATACTTTAGCGATAAGATTATAATAATTTAAAGTTTCCGCTTAGCTATAAACTACGATAAGTTCTACTTATAAGCCTATTTAAAGTCTAAATATAACTTAACCTTAACTTAAATAATAAACTTCTTAGGTTGTAATATCCGCCTAATTAGCTATATTAACTACGCGCTTTATATTCTTACTTTTAAGGCCCCCTTTATAAAAAGGTATTTTAAGACTATTAAATATATTTAGAACTTTAAAAGTAAGGAGTTAAGTATTAAAGCTATTAAGAACCTTATTACCTGCTTTTAAGTAAGAATATAAACGTTTAATATCTTAATATTAACTATATTTATTAATATTAATAAGCCGGCTTACCTTTATATTAATACTTTCTTAGTAGTTTAATACGCGTTAATTAGTAAAAACGCGTAAGTAGTAGCGCTATATAAAAAGAATAATAAGTTAAAAAGCTTATTAATAACATTTAAGGTATAGCTATAATAGCAGTAATAAGTAAGAAATAATATCTTGTTTATAAGCGGCCTATAAAGCTAGTAAGTAGTATAAGAAAATTAGCGGAGGATTAAAAACAGCGTTAAAGGTAAGTAAAATCATAGGATAAAATAAGGTTTAAATAAAGCTAGTTTTTTATAATATATCCCGCGATAAAAAACGACTATTTCTTAGTATAAAGACTTCTTACTACTTAATAAGTGCTTAAACGCACGCTTAAAAAAAGGTCGGAAACCTTATTATAAGTTTAAGCTAAATATATTAATCGCCTTAATAAAACGAAAACGTATAACTAAATAAGTAATAAGGATTTATAATAAGGCTACTTACTTACTATCTTAAGCTACTTAATTACTATTAGCTAAATAGGCCGAAAAGACTATTAAAAAGATAAGGATAATAAATTATTAATATAGTATAAAGACGCTATTATAAAGCTATTTATTAGCGCCCCCTTAACTTTATTTTTACTTTAAACTAATAAGGATATTAGCTTTTCTCTTTTACTTAAAGGAGTTATTATAGAATTTAAATAGCTATGCTTAAACTCCTTACTTTACTTTTAAGAAGCCTTATAAAACCTTATAATAAGAACGCTTAAAGTATATACTATAAAGGCTCGCTTAAAGAGATATAACGGATATTATTAATCGGACTATCTTAAGGTTTTTAAGATAAAACTATAAAAGCTTAAAGGCCTATTTAATTATAGTTTATAACGTTTTTAATTATAGGAAATACTATAAAAACTACTAAGCGGATTTTATTAATATCTTTAAGGGATATTAAAGGATTTTCGCGGGATATCCTAATTATAGTTTAACTTATTTATAACTATAAAAGCACCTTAAAAGATAAAAGATAAACTTTACTACGATTTTTAAAGGATATTTTAAGATATTTAAGGGATTTCCTTAATTATAGTTTATAGTATTTTTAACTAAGCTTATACTTAGTTTATTAAATAATTTTATAAGGATATTTATAGTTTATTTATATATTAATAATAAATAAAAAGATAGTAAAGTTTAAGATCCTTAAAATTAGCTTAAAGAACGAAGTATAAAGTAGCTAGTTATACTTTAAAGAAAAGATAAGCTTTTTACTATTTTTTAACCTTTATATATATTTATATATAGTAATTAGTTTATTATACTAGCTTAACTAATAGTAATTAGTTTATAGTATCGGCCTTAACTAGTAGTAATTAATTCGTAGTACCGGCCTTAACTAAGAGTAATTAGTCCGCGCTTTATCTTTTTATTTTTCTACTATAAAGCATAGTATTAACTATATTTAAGGCCTAGCTTAATAAGTTTATAGCTAGGTTAATAGCGGCGTTATAAGCTATTATAGCTAAAACCTTATCTCGCTTTATATATAGTTTCGCCCGCGCTAAAAAATCCCCTTTTTAGCTTATAACCGCTATAAGCTTTAAAGCCCTATTTAGTTTTACTTTACGAACGCTCTTTTCCTTTACTACTATACTTAGCCTAGCTATATAAAGGTATATAAGCGCCTTATTAAAATCTATCCGCTATCTCTTCTTAACTAAAAAAGATAGTAATAACTAGCCTTATAATATATTCCGCCGCTTAATTATTACGGAACGTAAGATATAAGCGCTCCGGCTACTCGTATGTCGGTATATAAGATATAAGCATATAGACGATAATTAGCGTCCCGACCCCTAACTAAGGCCGGGGCGAGACCTTTTAGCAGTGCGGTATTATCGCACTATTTCTCTATAGCAAATAGTAGCAATTCCTTTAGCGTAGGTTTAATCCCCACGCGAGAAAGTAGACCTATAAGTCTATATAGAAATAAGGCTCCCCCTAAGCGCGCGTAATAATATAAGCGTGCGTAGCTTCTAGCCACCGGCTTAATAAACCGGGGAGGTCCCGTCTTATAGATAATAAGGACGTTATCGTCTTTCCTTTTAAGGCGGCAATTATTACGGAACGTAAGATATAAGCGCTCCGGCTACTCGTATGTCGGTATATAAGATATAAGCATATAGACGATAATTAGCGTCCCGACCCCTAACTAAGGCCAGGGCGAGACCTTTTAGCAGTGCGGTATTATCGCACTATTTCTCCGTAGTAAATAGTAGCAATTCCTTTAGCGTAGGTTCGATCCCTATATAAGAAAGTAGACCTATAAGTCTATATAGAAATAAGGCTCCCCTTAAGCGCGCGTAATAATATAAGCGTGCGTAGCTTCTAGCTACCGGCTTAATAAACCGGGGAGGTCCCGTCTTATAGATAACGAGGACGTTATCGTCTTTCCTTTTAAGGCGGCAATTATTACGGAACGTAAAATATAAGCGCTCCGGCTACTTATATGTCGGTATATAAGATATAAGTATATAGACGATAATTAGCGTCCCGACTTTTAACTAAGGCCGGGGCGAGACCTTTTAGCAGTGCGGTATTATCGCACTGTTTCTCCATAGTATTAATCTTATAAAAGCTACTAATAATAGTTAATATAATCCTTAATAAGCTTAGCTTTATAGGCCTATACTTTAATAATTATATTATAATAATTAAGAGTTTCCGCCTAGCTAAAAACTACGCTAAGTTTTACTTATAGGCCTATAAAAATTTTTAACGTAACTTAACTTTAACTTAAGTAATAAATTTCTTAGGTTTTAATATCCGCTTTATTAACCGTACTAATTACGCGCTTTATATTTTAACCTTTAAGGCCCCTTTTATAAAGAGGTTTTTTAAGACTATTAAATATATTTAAAACCTTAAAAGTAAGGAGTTAAGCATTAAAGCTATTAAAGACCTTATTACTTACTTTTAAGCGGGAATATAAATATTTAATACTTTAATGCTAAATATACCTATTAATATTAATAAGACGGCCTACCTTTACTTTAATACTTTGTTAATAGCTAAACGCGTATTAATTAGTAGAAAGGTATAAGTAGTAGTGCTATATAAAAAGAATAATAAGTTAAAAAGCTTAGCGATAAAAAGCCGTGGATAGCTATAATAGTAGTAATAAGTAAGATATAATGTCTTACTTAAAAGCGGCTTATAAGGCTAGTAAGTAGTATAAGAAACTTAGCGGAGGATTGAAAATAGTATAAAGGGTAAGTAGGATAATAATATAAGATAAGGCTTAAATAAAGCTAGTCTTTTATAATATATCCCGCTATAAAAAAGAAATATTCCTTAGTAAGAAGACTCCTTACTACTTAATAAGTGCTTAAACGCACGCTTAAAAAAAGTTAAAAACCTTATTACTAGTTTTAGCCGGATATACTAATTGCCTTAATAAAACGAAAACGTATAACTAAATAAGTAATGAGGATTTATAATAAAGCCGCTTACTTACTATCTTAAGCTACTTAATTATTATTAGCCGGATAAGCCGAAAAGACTATTAAAAGAATAGGAATAATATATTATTAATATAGTATAAAGACGCTATTATAAAGCTATTACCTAGCGCCCTTTTTACTTTATTTTTACTTTAAACTAATAAGGATATTAGCTTTTTTTTTCTTACTTAAAGGAGTTATTACTAAATTTTAATAGCTATACTTAAACTCCTTACTTTACTTTTAAGGAGCTTTATAAAGCCCCGCGATAAGAACGCTTAAAGCACGTACTATAAAAGCTCGCTTAAAAAGATATAATAAACATTACCGATTAAACCTTATTAAGGTTTTTAAGATATAACTATAAAAGCTTAAGAGCTTATTTAACTATAGTTTATAATATTTTAAATTATAAAAGATACTATAAAAACTATTAAGTAGACTTTACTAGTATCTTTAAAAGATATTTAAGGATTTTAATAGGATATTTTAATTATAGTTTAGCTTGTTTTTAACTATAAAAGCACTTAAAAAGATATTAGATAAACTTTACTAACATTTTAAAAGGATATTTAAGGATATTTAAGGGATTTCCTTAACTATAGTTTATAGTATTTTTAACCAAGCTTATATTTCGTTTATTAAGTAATTTTATAAGGATATTTACGATTTATTTATATATAAATAATAAATAGCAAGATAATATAGTTAAAGATCTTTAAAATTAGCTTAAAGAACTAAGTATAAAGTAGCTAGCTATGCCTTAACAAATAAGCTTTTTACTATTTTTCAACCTTTATATACGTTTACGTATAGTAATTAGTTTATTATATTCGCCCGATTAGCGGTAATTAGTCCGTAGTACCGGCCTTAATTAGCGGTAAATAGTCCGTAGTACTAGCCCCGACTAGCGGTAATTAGTCTGCGCTTTATCCCTTTATTTTTATGCTATAAGACGTAGTATAAGTAAACTAGCTAATATATAACTTTTAAAGCAACTAGTTTTAAATAATACGTAACCTTAAGAAAAATATAAGGGTGTAATTATTAGTAAATAAATACGTCTTTTAAAGATAAGATATAAAGTCTTAAGCTAGCTTTTTATTTTTATTTTAAAATATAATAATTATATTATTAATATAAGAAAGGTAAGTATAAAACTTACTATAAAGATATAAAGTTTCTTAAAGCACTATTAAAGCTATAAAGATATAAAGGTTAAAAGGAGCTCTTTATACTATAAAAAAAGTAGCTATTAAAGTTTATAAAAGGGTTTTATTAGTTATAAAATATTATAAAATCTAAGCGGCTACGCTTAAACCTTTCTCTTAGCTCTTAAAAAGCCCTTAGAAAATCTTATAATAAGAACGCTTAAAGTATATACTATAAAGACTTGCTTATAAAAAGGCAATTAATATTACTAAGCGGACCTTACTAAGGTTTTTAAGATATAACTATAAGTACTTAAGAGGCTTTTTAACTATAGTTTATAATGTTTTTAACTATAAAAGATATTATAAAGACTACGAAACGGATTTTACTAGCATTTTTAAGAGATATTTAAGGATTTCCACGGGATACTTTAACAATAGTTTAGCTTATTTTTAATTAAAGAAATAGCTTAAAAGATATAAAATAAACTTTACCGCAATTTTTATAGGATATTTATAGATATTTAAGGAATTTCCTTAACTATAGTTTATAGTATTTCTAACTAAGCTTATACTTAGTTTATTAAGCAGTTTTATAAGGATATTTACAGTTTATTTATATTTTAAAAATAAATAGCTTAATAGTATAGTTAGAAATACTTAAAATTAGCTTAAAGACTAAATTTAAAGTAGCTAACTATACCTTAAAGAAAAGATAAGCTTTTTACTATTTACAAAACTTTATATATATTTATATCTAGTAATTAGTTTAATATACCGGCTTAACTAATAGTAATTAGTTTATAGTACTAGCTTTAACTAGCAGTAATTAATTTTCAGTACTAGCTTAACTAGCGGTAATTAGTTTATACATTATTTCTTTATCCTTATACTATAAAGTATAGTAAATAGTAGTAATTCTTACTTATTAAAACAAAAATCTTATAGATTTTCTCTAAGCTAAAAGCAACTATATTATATAATTATAAACTTGTTTTATAAAGGTTTAAATAATAAACAATATTTTCTTTAGTAACTAGCTTTTATTAGCCTTTAATTTTAATCTTAATAATAAGTACCTCTTTTTTAACACGCTTATAATAAAGCTTTAAGATAAGTAAGCTATAAAAACAAAAACAGCCGCGGCTTACTAAGTATACTAGTTTAATAATCTCTTTTACTCTTTTAAAGTATTATACTACGATAGCTTATAAAGCTAAATAGGATATAAAACAAGTCTTATTAAGCTAAGCTAAAACTATTACTTTTTAAAAAGAATCCGCTTTTTAAATATTAATAAAGAATAAACTATAAAACGATAAAACTTATTTATTTAAGTAAACTAAATTTAGTACTACTTATATAAATTAATTATTCTTTAAATAAAAAAAGTAAAGATAAGCTAACTTAAAGATTCTTTAAGTCCTTACTTTCTAAATACCTTTTAGATTAAACCCGCAATAAAGCTACTTTTTCTTTAAAACAATAAGCTTAGCGGATACATTTATTATATATAGCTAATAAAGCTTTATGTATAAGCTTTAATTAAAAATCCGCTTTAAAGGATACTTAGTAGTTTCTTAGTTTAGTATTACTATATAGCTTTATTTACTATAGCCGCGCTATTTAAGGCGTTTTAAAGACTCTTAATTAATAAAAATAAGCCTCTTACTTTAAAGGCCTTATAATATACTGGATTTTAAGATATATATATAAAAAAAGTTAAGCACTTAGTAAGAGTATTAAGGCTAAGACCTTAGTAATTCGCAATAAAGATATAGTAAGCGATACTTTTAGTAGGCCGAACCTATATATACTTAGCGCGTAAATACTAAGACTAAGTATAGCTTTAAACCCCTTAGTAAGAATAATAGTAATATTAAACGAATAATTTCTTAGTCTCCTTTAAGTATTAAAAAAAAGAAACGCGTTAATTGAGCCTTAAGAAAAAGCTTAACTATAAGCTAAAAATATAAGAAAACTTAATTTATTAGGACTACTAAAAGCGTCTTTTAATAAGGTCTAAGAAAAGACTAAGGCTAATTTATTTTTAGGAGTAAACTATTTTATTAACTTTATCCGCTAAAACGCTAATAAAAGTAAGGCTTAAATAGATAAATTAGCTATTTAGTTACTTTTATTCCTTTAAAGAAGCATAGTAAATATTATTTTAAAGACTTTTTAAAATCATACTAAAAAAGAGCTTAGTAAGCTTAGTATAAGGCTAAGTTAATAAATCTCCGCCTTATAAAGGCGGTAGAATATCCGCTTTAATATATTAATATAAGCACTTAATAAAGAGCACTTTACTATTAAAAATATATTTATAAGATCTAACTTTAAGTCTTAAATATTGCGCGTATAATATAAAGCTAAGGCTAAGCTTTATTAGCTAAACTACTTAAGTATAGTAATTTACTAAAAACTAGATATTTATTTATAAGAATCTTAATATAATTTAATAAGAAATTAAGATATTAATAAATATATTAATACATATTAGGAAATTCTTCCTTTACTATAAGTTAAATATACTTTAAGGTCTTTAAAGTACCTATTATTATAAAAGAAATAGGCCTAACTTATAAAAAAGCAAAGCTTAATTAGCTATACCTTATATATACTTAAAGAATAGTTTAAAACGCCTTAACTATTTATTAAAGGCTTACTAAGATTATAAGTTATATTCGCAGACCGCTTAGCTTAAGTAGATATATTATAGCCTATATAGTATTTACTAAGTTAAAGAAAAACCCTATTTAAATTACTAAGGATATAAGCCAAAGTCTTTTAACTTAAAAGAGAAAGACCTTTTAAAATAATACGCTTATTAACGCTAAAGCTAAGTAAGGCGTACTTTACGACTAAGAAAAAAACTATAGCTATAGCTAATAACTACTTAAAGAATAAAGATTATAATATAAAAGGAGCTTAAACGGAGACTAATAAAGACTTAAAAGAGACCGTATTTTTACTATATTAAACTTAGTTTAAGAGGCTAATAAAGTATATAAATTTTATAATAAAGTATTTCCTTAAAAAAATAAGATTTATTAATATATTATAGATAAATACCCCTTAAACCTTAGCTAGGACGTAGCCGTGTTAAGATATAGCTTAGTATAATAATTAGTTCTTTAAAGTTTTAAAGCGTTTAAATAGTTAAGGCTTTTCTTAACGTTTAGCTATTAAGCCTTAATAAACTATAATAATTTACCTATATACGCTTATTATTCTATAAAAAAGCAAGGCTTAGAATAAGTATTTAAGCTTATATAAATACTAAGGTAAACCGAAGCTTTATTTAAGCTAACTTTATAAAGACCTTTTAAGATATAACTATAAACTTCTTTTAATAAATCCTTATCTTAAGAGTAAAAAGAACGGCTACTATTAAATAAGCGGAATTTACCGTATATATACTAAATACGCTAAACGGTAGCTTTATAGCCTTAAAAGTAAGAATTAGCGCTTAAATAGTAAAACGCTTAGTAGCTAATATATTGCTAAGCTAAGACTTTTTAGTTTTTTATTAAAAGATCTTTATTAACTTTAATTTAGACTTTTAGATTAAGGCCTATAAAGAGATTAAAGTTAAAGTTAAAATAGTGCGGTTAAAGCTAGTAATATATAAATAAGTAATTTTCTTAATAACTACGATAATTTTAACTAAATTTAGCTACGCTTTGCTAATATAAGTCTAAGTATTACTATAAAGGCGCGATAAAATATTTTTTCTTAATAACTTTAAGCTCGCATAAATAACAGTATAGGATTATAAGGGCTTTATAGCAATAAACCGCTTTAAGAAACTATTAATACTCTGCTAAAACTAAAAGGTAAGGGTAATTATAAACCTTAATAAATATTTCTAGCTATATAAGAAGGTTAATATTACGATTCCTTTAGTAAAGGTCCTTATAAAAAACCTAAAACAAATAAGCCCCTTTAAAGACCTTTTATAAAAAGGTTTTATAGCGAACTATAAGCTGAAAACTAGTTAAACTTAAGATCTACTTAAACTTACTACTAATAAAGGCGTCCGAATTTATGCTAAAAACTTAAAATACGCTTTAAAGGTTTAAGATATTAATTAAACGTTTTTTCGCTTTTAAAGAAATAAAGAAGTAATATATATAAACGAATCCGAATATATATATATTCTCTTAATAAAAGGATAGTAATACTAATAAGTTATATTAAGATTAAATTCGCTAAGCAATAAGGATAAGAAAGTAGTAAATAAGATATTTAATTTACTAAGTAAAAACAATTAAAATAAGTTTATAAGCTAACTCTTTTTATAGCGCTAGTATTTATAGTATAGACAATAGTAAATAAAAGAGAAAAAGAATAAGTAGTAAAGATTTAATAAGGATTAACACTATTACTACTTTAATCGCTTACTTAATACCGCTTTAAAGAGATAAAGTTAAGCGCCTTTAAGAAAAAAGGTTTTTTAGCGCGGTAAATATATAGTTTTTTTTACTACTTCTTAGTCTATTAAACCTAGTATAAAAGGTTTATAGTTATAAGATATTACGGGCTAAAAAGGTTATTAAGAATACTTATAGGTTTTAAGAAGTCTTTAATATATATTTAAAAATTTATCGATACTATCGTTTATAAATACTAAGAATATATAGCGGCTTATATCGATAATATTATTATTTACTTTTTTATAGCTAAAGAATACTTTTAATGCTTAAAGGCAGTATTTTACGCTTTTTATAACTATAATATTACCTTATCTAAACTAAAATCCTTCTTAATATATCTATTTATAGAACTCTTAAAATTTAAAGTAAACGCTATTAGCTTAATAAATATAGATAAGTATATATAAGTCTTAAGAGATATTACGTTCTTAAAGAACTTTTAATAGCTTAAAAAATAAATCGGCTTTCTTAATTAGCTACGTTATATAGTCTTATATTTTACTAAAGGAGTTAACGTCTTATAAAAATAAAAAACAAAGCTACTTTAAGTAAGATAAAAGAAACAGGTTTATTAAGGGTTTAAGGATAAATATAATATACTATAAAAGCCGCTATTTAGCTTAATCCGGAAAAAGAAAAAGCTTTTATAATATTTACTAAGAAGCTTACTAAGCTTTAAATAATTTACTACTTTAACCCCGCTAAATAACTTTTTATTTAAATTAACGCGTCTTAAAAATACAAAGTAGCGGTAATAGCTTTTTACTTAAAGGAAGGCATAAAATCAGATAAAAAGACCTTATTAGCGTAAACTAAGGTTTAGCTTATAAGAAACTAAAGCCGCGCCTTTTAAAGTAAAGAACCTTAATATTAACTTATAAAACTTAAAGTAGCCGGCTTAATATAAGCGGTTTATAAGCTACGTATTATAATACTATTTATAAGGATATTATAAGTAGTCGTCTTTACTAATTATATAAGTACTTATAGAATTATATACTAAAACCCCTGATTTTCTATTAATATAAAATTTAATAATATGCTAATTCTCGCTATTTAATACTTTAACTAATTCCCGCTTTAAGTATACTATATCTTAAGCGTTAAAAATATTATACTAAATGCCTTTCTATATTTATTATATCGAAATAATAGGCCGGTATTACTAA
The DNA here is from genome assembly GCA_027405785.1 of Ophiocordyceps robertsii. NCBI lineage: Eukaryota > Fungi > Ascomycota > Sordariomycetes > Hypocreales > Ophiocordycipitaceae > Ophiocordyceps > Ophiocordyceps robertsii. The sequence goes on from JAPEBW010000183.1 coordinate 69,258, forward strand.
CTTAAAAAAGGGGAATCAGAATATATTTTAAAAAACAAGATAATAGACCGCGTGCCTTTTTACGCGGAAGCTTTAATTAAATTACCGCTCCGCTAAAAGGAATTAACGGATATATAAAGGATCTATAATAAGTAAAGATTATTATATAGCTTAGCAATAAGTATAAGATTATTAAACTTTTATTCTTCTAATTATAATAGCTATTATACCTTAAAGAGGATAAAAAACGCTAAATATTATATATTCTTAAGGCCTAGGCTAAGGAAATCATTTAAAGCCCTTATACTAAATATTTTTCTACTAACTATACTTATAAATAATAAGATCTATTTAAAGGCTTCTTAATCTTAAGGCTTAGTAAATATATAAATAAAGTTATAAACGGCTATACCGCTTACTACTATAATTAAACTAACTAAAGTAAAATGCTAAACTAGCTTATTTTAATTTAAAGCCCGCTAATTATAAACTATATAATAGAAATAAACTTTATTATTAAGCTTTTAATAGTTTAAGCTAATTAATCTTTTAAAAAAAATCTTATAAAGAACTTTTTTTATATATTATTAATCATAACTAATAAATTCTTAAAGATTTTTCTCCTTATTTTAAGTAATTACTAGTTTATAGCGAAAGACTAAGTATAAGCGTTATATACTAAGCTACTCCGTGCTAACTTAAGGATTTTAACGGAGATAATCTTTACTTAATATATAAAGTTTATATTAGCGTTTTAGCGAATTTTATAGTAAGCCTTTAAATTAAAGCTTTTTATATTTACTATTTAGTACCTTTAGACTAACAGCTTATTTAAAAAGGAAAACTAAACTATAAAATTCGCGCTATAATGTTTTACTGCTAAATTCTTTTACTTACGCTAAACTAAAATATTAATAGTTTTTTAGTTTAGCATTAATAATTTCGTCTCCTTAATAATTTATATAGCCTTTAGCAAAGCTTATTATAAAAATAAGAATAAATAATAACTTTAGTTTTTAAGCGACTACTTATACCTACTAAACTAAAAGGTCTTATAAAAAGAAGTTAAGTTAGCTATTACTTATACTTTAGCTGCTATAAAGAATAAATATAATAAGAAATACCGCCCGCTAAATCTTTAGCTTAATAATTAAGTTTAGCTAAAACTTAGTAATAGCTATTGTATTATAAATAGTAAGCCGGCAAACCTTTAAGAAGAATATACTAGGCCGTTTAAAATTACTGCTAAAGTAAGATAGCTTATATACCGGTTAAATATAAAAAGATCTTTTAAATATCTACCCGTTTATTTTCATAGTATAACTACTCTTAATTAAGGAGCAAATAGGTGTAGAAGAGAGCAGGCTTATAGCTACGAGTAAGGGGATTATAAAGATGTAAAGAGTGTGCGAAAAGGTAAAGAAATAGGTAAGATGTGTGTATATAAGGTTAATAATCTATTAAAGGTAAAGGGGGGACTAAGGCTTGCTTATATAAACAATTCCTAAGCTATAAGTAACGTAAGTGATTTAGAAAAGAGCCCCCTGTTTAGCGCAGTTATGCATAGTAAGCTAATAGCTATTATTAAGTTAATATTGTATTTATAAGCCTAGGGATTAATTCCGCAAGGAATACGAGGTGGCGTAGCGACTTAGCACGGATTATATATATAGTCTTATACACACCTCTTCTTAATCTGCTTATATCTTGCTTATATAAGGGTTTTTAAAGCTTCTTAAGCTAACTTTACAGTCGTGTAGTGTTTTATTTAAGAGAGAGGACTATCCTTAACTATAAGACGTATAAGGGCAAGGATTTCTACTGATTTAGCATGTAGATCTTAAGAGGCGGCTTCGGCGGCTTTCTCCCGGATAAAAACGGATTCTATTCGGAGTAACTAAGAGGAATAATTTAAAGATCCTTTTAGCTTGCTAAATTAGTAGTCGTTCTAAGTAGCTATGTTTTTTATAGATTTTTTCGAGAGGTATTTCGGTATAAAAGTTAATTAAAAAGAGAGGAGGTAAGAAATATTAATCGAAAGAATATTAGTAAAAGAATATAATAAAAAGGGTCTGAAAAATATAGGGAAAATTATGTTAAAAGGTGCGTTTGTCTTTAGGGGGGGAAAAATTTTGTGAGGGTTTTTGTGTTTAATATAGTCCTAAAGATGTTGTTGTAAAGACATAAGGTATAAGAAGGAGGAGGAGAGGGGAAAAACAAAGAACCGAGTCCGATAAGATATCTAGAGAATTCTAGAAAAAATACGCTTAGTAAGCGCGACTACGTAGAAGGTGGGAAAGAATTTTGCTAGATTTTTTCGATCACGTGATAGTCGGAGAAACGTCGGCAGGGGTCGGGGGTAAGTCCGGCTTAAAGGGAAGCCGGGCTTATAACCAATAAAGGAGCAAATAGGTGCAGAAGAGAATAGGCTTATAGCTACGAGTAAGGGGATTATAGAGATGCAAAGAGTGTGCGAAAATATAAAGAAATAGGTAAGATATATGTATATAAGGTTAATAATCTATTTAAGGTAAAAGGGGGACTAAGGCTTTTTTATATAGACAATTCCTAAGCTATAAGTGACTTAAGTGATTTGAAAAAGAGCCCCCTATTTAGCGCAGTTATGCATAGTAGGCTAATAGCTATTATTAGGTTAATATTATATTTATAAGCCTAGGGATTAATTCCGTAAGGAATACAAGGTGGCTTAGCGTCTTAGCACAGATTATACATATAGTCTCTATATACACCTCTTCTTAATCTGCTTATATTTTGCTTATAAATAGGTGGAATAATATAAGGGAATGTGTATAGTATGTAGAGTTATATAGCGGATTTAATGTATATTTTAGCGTATTTATGTTATGTGTTATTTATGCTGTATTTAGCCTATAGGCTGCGGGAGAGTATATTTTACTCCTTTATACTCTTAGTAAATAAGCTAGCTTAATACCTAAGGCTAGCTTAAGACGAAAGGATACCTTACTTAAATAAGTAAAAAGTTAAAAGAATTCTATAAAGTTATATATTAAAAAAAAACAGCGGGAAGCTAAAAAAAGAATTTCTTATAAGTAAAAAGGTCTAGCTAAGTAGCTATAACTTATAAGTAGATAAAAAAGCAGTCTTGTTACTAAAGATTATAAAGGCTTTAAAAAACGTATAAAAAGAGTTAGCTACTTAAGTAGTTTAAACGAAAGTATAATACGCGGCCTTTATAACTTAATATAAAACTCTTTAACTAAGAGAATTAAGTAATAAAGCTTAAGTATAAGACTTAAAAACTATTATAAGTTATAAAAACTATAACTTAATTCGCTTAATATTTATTAGTTATTTTAAAAATAATACGCTGCTATTTACCTTAAGTAATAAAGCCTTTTTAGCTGCTACGCCTTATAGTATAAGGATAGGGGGATAAGGCGCGGACTAATTACTACTAGTCGGGGCCGGTACTACGGACTAATTACCGCTAGTCGGGCTAGTATAATAAACTAATTACCGCACGTAATTATATATAGGGGTTTAGAAATAGTAAAAAGCTTATCTATTCTTAAAGGCATAGCTAGCTACTTTATACTTAGTTCTTTAAGCTAATTTTAAGGATCTTTAACTATACTATCCGTAGTACGTAAAATAAACCGTAGATATCTTAATAAAATCGCCTTATAAACTAAGTATAAGCTTAGTTAAAAACACTATAAACTATAGTTAAGGAAATCCCTTAAATATCCTTAGATATCCCTTAAAAATCGCGGTAAGGTTTATCCTATATCTTTTAAGGTGCTTTTATAGTTAAAAACGGGTCGAACTATAATTAAAATATCCCGCGAAAATCCTTAAAAATCCCTTAAAGATACTAGCGGAATCCGCTTAATAGTTTCTATAGTATCTCCCTTAGTTAAAGACGTCGTAAACTATAGTTAAGTAGGCTCTTAACTACTACGCCCTACGGCGTAAGGATAGGGGGACAGGGCGCGGACTAATTACCGCCGGTCGGGGCCGGTATTACGGACTAATTACCGCCGGTCGGGGCTAGTACTACGGACTAATTACCGCCGGTCGGGGCCGGTACTACGGACTAATTACCGCTAGTTAGGCCGGTATAACGGACTAATTACCGTATATAAACGTATATAAGGGTTTAAAAATAGTAAAAAGCTTATTTATTTCTTAAAGGCATAGCTAGCTACTTTATACTTAGTTCTTTAAGCTAATTTTAAGGATCTTTAACTATACTATCTATAGTATATAGAGTAAACTATAGATATCCTTATAAAATCGCTTAATAAACTAAGTATAAGCCTAGTTAAAAACACTATAAACTATAATTAGGGAAATCCCTTAAATATCCTTAGATATCCCTTAAAAATCGCGGTAAGGTTTATCCCGTATCTTTTAAGGTGCTTTTATAATTAAAAACGGGTTAAACTATAGTTAGGATATCCTACGGAAATCCTTAAAAATCCCCTAAAGATACTAGCGGAATCCGCTTAATAGTTTCTACGGTATCTTTTATAGTTAGATACGTCGTAAACTATAGTCGGGTAAGCTCCTAACTATCCGTAGTTATATCCTAGAAACCTTAGCAAGGTCCGACCGGTAATATTCGTTATATCTCCTTAGGCGAGCCTTTATAGTACGTGCTTTAAGCGTTCTTATCGCGGGGTTCCGTAGGGCTTTCTTAAAAGTAAAGTAAAAAGTCCGGGCGTAGCCGTTTAAATTCCGTAATAACTCCCTTAAGTAAGAAAGAAAAGCCAACATCCTCGTTAGTTTAAAGTAGGGATAAAGTAAAGGGGGTGCTAGGTAATAGCTTTATAGTAGCGATTTTACGCTATATTAGTAATACGCCGTCCTTATCCTTTTAATAGTTTTATCGGCTTATCTAGCTAATAGTAGCTAGGCGGCTTAGGATAGTTAGTAGGCGGCTTTATCGTAGATTCTTACTTTATATTTAGTTATGCGGCTTTATCCTTATTAAGGTAATTAGCGCGTCTAGCTAGAACTTATAGTAACGTTTTTCTAACTCTCCTTTAAGGCGTGTGTTCGGGCCCTTATTAAGCGGTAAGAAGTCTCCGCGCTAGGGTATACTTAAGTTCCCCGGCGGGATATATTATAAGAGACTAGCTTTATTTAGGCCTTATCTTATATTATTATCTTACTTACCTTTCTTACGCCGTTTTTTAATCCTCCGCTAAGTCTCCCGTTTTACTTACTAGCCTTATAGGCCGCTTATAAGCGAGATATTATATCTTACTTATTGCCGCTATCGTAGTTATCCCTTACTTTCCGTTACTAGGCTTTCTAACTTATTATCCTTTTTATACGGCGCTACTACTTACGCCTTTCCGCTAACTAACGCGCGTCTAGCTACTAAGAAGGTATTAAGGTAAGGGTACGCCGTCCCGCTAATATTAATAGGTATAGTAAGCACTAAGGTATTAAATATCTATATTCCCGCTTAAAAGCGGGTAATAAGGTCCTTAATAGCCTTAATACCTAACTCCTCGCTTTTAAGGTTTTAAATATACTTAATAGTCTTAAAGAACCTTTATATAAAGGGGGCCTTAAGGGTAAGAATTTAAAGCGCGTAGTTAATGCGGCCGATAAGGCGGATATTAAAGCCTAAGAACTTTATTACTTAAGTTAGAGTTAAGTCGCGTTTAGACTCCTCGCGGGCTTATAAGTAAAACTTAGTATAGTTTATAGCTAGGTAGAAACTCTTAATTATTATAATCTTATCGCCGGAGTATAGGCCTATAAAGCTAAGTCCGTTAAGGATTATATCGGTTATTACTAGCGGCTCTTATAAGATTAAGCGGCGGAATATATCGCGAGGCTAGTTATCGCTATCTCCTTTAGTTAAGGAGGGACGGCGGATAGACTATAGTAAGGCGCTTATACGCCTTTATATAGCCGGGCTAGGCGTAGCGGCAGGCGGGAAGAGCGTTCGCTAAGCGGGACTAAACGGGTCTTTAAGGCCTATAGTAGCTATAAGCTAAGAAGGGGATTTTATAGCACGGGCTAAACCGCGTGCGAAGCGAGATAGGGTTTTAGCCGTAGTTGCTTAAGACGTAGCTATAAACCTAGCTATAAACTAGTTAAGTTAGGCCTTAAATATATAGTTAAGGACGGCGCGGACGTTATTTTAGTCGTTTAGCTAAAGCGGGTTTCCGCTAACTACGGCGGCTATTATAGATCTTAAGACTATAGTAAGGTTAGCTAACCTTAAGGCGTTAAGTATCGGCTAGTTATTCCGCTAATAAAGATTTCCGGCTACGCTTTAAAAAATATATAGGCGGCGGGGGCTTCCGGATAGTAAGAGCTAAGCGGGAGGTATAGCGGAGTTGCCGCGAAACCGGCTATCTAGACCTTACTACGGTATAAGGCCGGGAGGCGACTTATCTAAGTTAAGTATTTAAAGAGGGTAGTATAGGCTATCCTTTATAATGCCGTAGTTTAAGTTAAATCCGTTAGCTTAAGCGCGGCTATAAAAGGCGGCGTAGGTTTATACGGAGGCTTAAACTTAAAGATTCTAGCTCTCGCTAAAGGACTTAAAGCTACGGAGGATAGCTACCTTATTTTTATAAAGCTTAAGAGCTCGTTTATATCCTTCGTATTAAAGGCGTAAGGGCTTATAAGAGAGCGGGCTAAAGAAGTAGTTACGGAATAGCTAGTCTTAGCTATAGGAGATATTAAATAATAAAGGGACTTAAAACGGGAGTATAAAGATCGTAGGCTTAAAGTAAAGAAAGTTATGCGTATAAGAGTAAGCAAGGTATAATAGGCTATAGCTAGCGGTAAAG
>JAPEBW010000184.1:0-75914 GCA_027405785.1 Ophiocordyceps robertsii
GCGGCACTAGGACGCGTCCTACAGCGCCCCGATGTCCGAAACAAGCGGGCTGCCTATCCCCGATTGTATTGTCTCCCTTCAGCAGGCCGACGGCAGAGAAAATGCAGGGGCCTGGGAGATGTAAAGAAAGCGGTGAATATATCCTTGATGATGGGTACTGCATGTCTTCCGAGGCAAAATGCGCAAAGGATGATGAGACGCATCGTCGTCACATGTACAGCTTGTCACTTACATGACATCGTGTCTCTTACACGACAAGCCTCCGCAAGTCCCAGTTCAATCCATTGTCATAAACGGCCCCTCACTCCCATGTTGCGAAACCGCCATCTTCACGCAGCCGACAAGGCCCCCTCTTGCCTGTTTCTCGATCTTGATTCCAAAGAGAACAAGGGCACAGCATTGGGCCTTATTTCCAAGATTTCAAAAGACATTGTAGCTGAATTGCAAGCAAAGGATACGACGCCAGACGGCTACATACAACAGCCATCTCGTCGTCGTGCGGGCTCAACTTCTTATCCAGGCGTCCTGGAGTAGCTGCGATGCCGTTTTCCTGTCTTCAGGCCGCCACTGGAGCATGCTTCTCAAAAAGGCCAGAAACAGTGTCCGCTTCTCGCCTTCAAGGGACGTGACGGCATTGTCCAAGCCCCGGCCCTCGGGCACCGGAACATCAGCTTTCCACTCGCCTAGGTTTGAGATGCGTCAACGGTCAGTATGCCGACGTGGTCCGTGGAAAGCTTGCGTACCATGTTCCGTGAAAAACTCCTTGCTCCGTTTCCCCCTTTGAACAAAATCTAGCGGCGGCGGGCCCAGCATGCCAATGACCTCTGCCAGGTGCGCCCGAGTCGTGTACGGCCGCCCGTCCGGGTCACGGCCATGGAAGAGGTGCCTCCCCTCGAAGAGGTCCCAGATCTACGGCATGGTTAGCGAGGATTCCGTACCGTGACAACCGCACGCACCATGACGCCAACATTCCATATGTCGACGGGATAGCCCCACTCGGTCTTCAACATGACCTCTGGCGATCTGTAAATGTTTGGCTGGGCGTTGTGGTTCCTTTTCTTATCGCCTTCAACCGCGGCGCCAAAGTCGCTGAGAACCACGTCGCCGAATTCGCCTGGGAGGTCAAACCGTCTGGAGCAGTATACGGGGACACGTTGGATGAACTTCCTGGGCGATGGAGTCGCGAGTTCTGCCTGGACGAAAGCCTTTAGGACAGAGCCGTCCACCAGCTCCTGCAAGATATTGTCTGCTTTCAGGTCTTGCAACTTGGGGTTAGCTGGCTGGAGACAGGACGTCGGATGCTCGACTTCGGCCATAGCTAACCTGTGTGGACAAGGCGGCACTCGGTGTGTAGGTAATCCAGGGCAAGAAAGAGCTGGGCCAGACCTGCTTTCAACAGTTCCTCGGTGAATCGTTCGGAAGGGTTTCGGCGTAGCATGTCTTTCCAACTATCCCACATGGGCTTTTGCACGAGGCAGAGGTGAGGCCCGCCCTCACGCTGAAGCTCCAGCGTGTCCAGGGCCCTTCGAACGTGCCTGTAGCCGGGATGCGAAGGATTGGCTGTGCTGATCCGGTGGTACATGTCCAACTCGCCGCCATCTACGCCTCGTATGAATACCTTTAGGGCCACATATTGGCGGTCTCTGATGCGGTGGGTTAGTCACGGACGCAAAGCCTCACGGTTCCTCGCCGAGACAAACATACTGGAGGTTGCGGGCCAGCCACACAGTCGACGTGGTCCCAAACCCCAGCTTGCCCAGAACTTGGTATTTGGATGAGTAGACGTCTCCGATCCTAATGGGGTAGTATTTGGCATCGTTGAACTCGTCAAGCTGCTCCTCTTCTAGTTTGACGGCGTCACTGATGACGTCGAAGCCGCTCGACGGAAACTGGAGGGGTGCCAGCGGAGCCCGCCGAAAGGGAAGTTTCAGCAGTTTGGCGAAGAAAGCCATGTCGCCTCGAGGCAAAGAGACTACTGTCCTGACGTGACAGGAGAAAAAGCCTGTCCTCGAGCTGTTCCGCGTGACGTGGCGCGTTGAACCACCACGCTACTTTTCGTCATGACTAATCGACGTAGCTGCGTACGTAGTACTTTTGTTTTGTACCTTGCCCCGACCGTTCATTTGTGAAAGCTACGTCGTGCCCCACTTTGTGGCCAGGGGAGGGGTCGGCTTGACTGCCACAAAGGGTAGGTGGTAACTCGTCTTGCAGCGCCCACGAGCGCCTACATAAGCGCCGCAGCCTGCAGGTGCCCGGACCGTAAATGCCACCCTCGGTAGAAACTGGGCCAGAATACCCATCGCCCACAGGAAGAAGGTCGATTGATGTGTGCGAGTTAGCCGCTGCTGTCTGAAGATCGCCGGCTTGCAGGGCCTTGGTTGTGTACCTGCTCCCCTTTATTGGCTCTGCCGTCTCCGTCCATTGGCGGCTACTGTAGCTGTCGTGCATGAAAATGCATCGAGTTCCGAACTGTGAAGACAGGCTGGCGCGTCCATCATGGCTACATATCATAAAAGCCCTTCATGTCCCTTTACGTCCGTGAGCTCAAAGGTTGGGCCATTTCAGCATCTTTCAGAACGCAACACTACTTTCCCAAGTTCTCCTCGTCGACCTTGCACGCCATGTCTCGATTCTTCACCACGTCCGCCAGAACTCTTGTCCGCTTTATTGGCTTCAATGTCGACGATCTGCCAGGTCATTACAAAGATGCAGCCCTGACCTTCACGAAACCCGGTGGCAGTGCCGAGAATGTAAGCTCATCATGTCCAACCCATGGTGTGAAATCAATATCGTGGGACCCAATGCCACCTTATCAGTAAATGGCCCGCTCACTGAATGACCTACTCACTGGCACATCACCTAGAAACTTGGGACATTGAAAGAGGTATTCATCAAGTAAGTGTGGAGTCATTGTTGGAATTGAAGTGTATCGTGCTCGTAATACACTCAGCTACCTGTACTGACATTGCGGCTGTTTAGGTCTAGGAATGGGAACCCAGTTCATCAGTCGAGCTTCAACCCCGCCGACAAGGCATTCGTTATCAGCGCTAGAATTGTGGGATCGAAGGAAACAAAGACCTGTCATATCTACGAGGACGGGACTGGAACGATCGAGAAGGGGGATATTGCAGAATGATTACGCTGTGATCATTACATGCGTTTTACTGTATGCGCCTGCTCGTTACATGTAGCTTGATCTACTCTAGTTGCCAACGCTTTCAGCCCGTCTTTTTGCCTCGAGAAATACATGCGGTCATGACGAAGCCGCTCCCTCATACCTGAGTTCTCCCATAAGTGACATGAAATAGGGATAAACCACTGTCAAGAGCGGGTGCAAGCCGCTGATTAATGCGTTTTTTCCAACATCCCTGTTACCTCTTACGCGTCTTGGACACCCCAGACACTATAGCAATGCTGTCCATCGTGCTCATATCACCGGACGACCCGTTGGAGCCAACACTCAGGCTGCGAAGCCATTGCGTCGACCGGTCTGAAGCAGGCGATACTTTGGCTTGCGAGTCCCTCAGAGACACTCATGTCCGCGTCCTCAGTTAAATCTTCGCCGAGTCACGGGAGTGCCTCAACCTATTGCTTTCCATAGTGGGGGTATCCCACCAGAGCATCCAGTACGCCGCCTCTTAGATGATAGAATCTCGTAGATGATATCAGGCGGGACGGGAACTATATAATACCCCTATTCTGGGGGTACCCCTATTTTGCCTGGTGGAGCGGTATATGTGGTTTCGACAGGCCTCTTAGATGATAGCATCTCTTGGATGATAGGCCTCGCCATATCAAATGTGCCGCGCCGGTTTTAGTCGCCCATGGCGGTGAGCCCCCACCCCTTTCCAATGCAGAGAGATTACATCATGACATGGTGATTCGTGATTTCCATTCGTGGCTGCGACGCGCGGAATAAAAAAAAGGTTGCCAGACTTCGCTGACGTCAATCATCATCTTAAACAAGCCATCACGACGAACCGTTTTCCGCAGGCGCCTCGACGTGACAAGCATCCTACTCTTGGAGCCCCGCCTCATTGATCAATTCCTCGCCCCGACGCATCCAATCGGAAAACCCGTCGGGGCTGTCTACTTGAGGGAGCGTCTCGCTGACGGCGTATCGTGTGCCCGCATACCAATGTAGCTGATCGCCAAAGGCCGCGTCGTCGACCCCATGGCGCCTCCACCTGGGATTCTGGCGTGCGTGGTAGAGGCAAAAGTAGAGTTTCCTGCAGAGGCTCGTGTCTCTCTCGACGCGCGACAAGAGTAGGCCGGCCTCCCTCTGACGGCCGAGCAAGACTAGGCCGGTGCGGCGGCGGCTATCGAGGCCTATGCGCCACCGGAGCGCAAAGAGCTGCTTTACAAAGTAGCCCATGGCTTCCGTCGACATTTCCCTGGGCTTGGGCAGCTGCTTATGGAGGTAAGCAAAGGCGGCGTGCTCGATTTGCCGGCCAAATGTAAGCGACAGCACGTATGCTAACAGCAAAACGACATGGTCTAGAGAGCCTTGTTCGGCGAGGCCGTCGCCGTTGACGAGACTATATGTGACCGGAGCAGGCGTATCGTCGAACTTGGACAACAAGCAGAGCGCGTCATCGAGGCGGCCATCTCCAGGCCGGACACAGAGAATATAGTCGCTCCTTTGCATCTGCTCACGGATAAAGCGCTCAAGCGAATAGTGCGTCGATAGGCGTCGGATGGCTTCGGAGAGAAAGGAATGGCATGGCTCCAGCACTAAATCATACAAGTGTTGGCCTTCCCGAACCGCCCGGATTGCGCAGCAACGGCCGAGCTCGTCGATATAACCTAGGATCTGGTGAGGGGCAATGGCCTGCCAGGCTTGGTCGTTTAGTAGACGGCGGCTAATGCTATGGTGCTCTGCACGGTAGCGAGTTAGAGCCCTAAATCAGCAGGCTGCGCAATGGTTGCAATACCTGTGAAGCGGGTGCTGCCATTCTTAACCAGATGCATAAAATAGAAGGCGGTGCAGGACGATTCCCTGCTACGGTTCTCGCATCTTTGACACCACTCAGTCCCGACAACGGGCGTGCACTGCCAAAAGTCAGTCAAGTCAAACGACAAGGTGCGGACAACTACATGTACCCACACCAACGCCATTCAACTTGCACCAAATACACACGCTCTTGTCATCCCTCCTATTCCTAGCGTTATCCCTGGCACGCCGAGGCAGAGCCCCGCTGCGCCTGCCTCTCTGACCCGAAGAGGAAGGGGCAGGATGCGGCTCGCGGGACGGATTCTCGCCCAGGAGCGGCACTCGGGAGCCGCCGGGCCTGTTGGCCGATTGTTGCCGAGTCGGGACCGGGTCACCTTGGTCGAAATAGCGCGCCATTTCAGCATCAAAGAGATGGATTGAGGGCTGCTGACTGGAGGACGCCACAGCGATCGACGTGTCCGGATAGCGCCTCTGTTCGGCAAAGGGGTTTAGGAGCGGGGCGAGGGGCGGGTACGACGTCATATGACGAGCGTGACATGGGCATACCGGAGGGCAGGAAACGGACATGGGTTCTACATGCGTACCGGGGTATTGTTGCAGTGGGGCCGGTAGATCCTCGGCGCGCCCGACCGGGGTTTCAAAGGCCGGTTGGAGACGTAAAGGGTCATAGCCGTTGGCATTAAGTAGGATTCCGCCGCCATGGTATCGATTATTAGAATGAGAGGTCGAGGGTGCGGACTGGTGCTGAAAGCCGATTTGAGGCTCTGGACTGAAGTGGCTCGGTATGGGGTCAGTCGACGAGCCCAGGGCTCAGGAGGCCCCTGGGGAACTGAAGTAGTTTACATGGTTCCATAAACTGGAAGAGAGTCAGTATCATGTAAAGTGTAAAGGGACAGGGCGGCGAACGAGGCACGAACAAGGAGTCTTGGCCGTGGAAGAGACCAGGGGCCGGTGCCATGTGTGCCCCATGAGCCGAGGAAGTTTGGCCATGGTCTTGAAGGTGGGCCGAGGGGGCATCGTGATATTCGCCGTCTTGCATACCAATGTAGGTGGACGAGCAAAGACGTGTATTGGTTCGAATCAAGGGACGAACAGAGGGTGATGCATGCAAGGCTTGCGAGGTAAGATGCAGAGGGCAGAGAGAGTTAAAATATTCGGGGAGAGGGGAATGGTGCCGGGGCGGATGGAGGGTTCAATTTGTTGTTGAAAGACGACGCGAGCAGAAAGCGCTGGTACATGGCTTCAGTCTTCAATCGTCTTCGATTCTAAGGCGGTGGCGAATTTCTCCAACGCGCAGACCAATCCCTGCAGCCGTGACTGGCTGGCCGCTAATCTCCTGGATTGACTGACCCCAAGTTTGGGCCGTCGCCACGTTTGGCCGTCGTCATATTCGCGGACGAATCGGCGCGGACGCTGCATGGGCGAACCACGCTATTGTATGTACTCGGTACATACTGTACTGGTGCCTGGGCCCGCCGCCCTGTCGACTGGACGAGGGCAACTTGTGGCCTGCCATTGCGGGCCACGAGAGCGGCAATCAAAGGCCTTGTGTGTGTTGGCGAGCTGCTTCGGTGTCTTGGCCATGACCTGGAAGCGTGTTCGGTATGTACAGTAGGCAGTGGCAGCCCTTGCCGAGCATCGTCTGACGAGCAGCGTCTTACGCCTCCGCCGCCAGATCCGTCCGATCTTTCCCTGTAGGCAGTGACATGCCTTGCCGAGCATCGTTGTCGTACCCGGCCGGTCCATGTTTATTAGTACCCATGGCAGGTAGGGTACGGGCCGCGCGACGACGGTCGGCGAACGAGTGAGACGGCATCCACACAAATCACGCGGCATTCGGCCGGAGGGCCACCCTATACCGTAGAAACTCACTAAATTGGACCAGCTTTGGCGATCAACAACGGCGCGGGGGAGCCAACAAGCGAAGGCGTAGAGGGCCAGATTGCGCTAAAACCCACTTATCCCCGCTGCCAAGACTGGTCCAATTTAGTGAGTTTCTACGGTAGCGGGACCAATCACCACCTTGGCTCCCATGGTATCCGTAAGCCATTCATGTATTGTACATACTCAGTTGTCAGTACGAAGTACAGAGTACTTTAGCCAACAACTCACCTATGAGTGCTCCAAGTTGACCCTCATGTATATACATCTGGAGTTCTTGCATCGCCGCCCTGCCATATCCCAACGCGATCAAGAAAGCGCCATCACCGTTGCTCAAACACGGCGACATGGTCCACCTCCATGCTCGCCCCCCAACCGCCAGCCGTCGCATCCGTCGGCGTCTTGACCCCGGCAATGGCATCGGGCAGCGCGCCGCCCACCGCGACGTTCAAGAGGATCATCTTCTTGTTCCCGACGAGCGCGTTCCAGGCACCCTCGTCGCGCACATTCGACCTCGTCAGCGTCCACTGCTGGCCGCCGTCGACGAACCAAGTCATCGTCTCGTCCCGCCGTCGTCGATCAACCTCCCACGCAAAAGTGTGCCACGCTCCGCGCTCGACGTCTTGCTCGGCAATGTTGCCGAGGCCCGAGAACTCGTTGCAGGGGCCGCCCGGGGCTACGCCGCAGTGCGCCGCGCGCCGCACCCGCGCCTCGCCGTTGACAGACTCCATCAAGTCTACCTCGCCGACGCGCGGCCAGTTCCAGTAGTTGCCGCGCAGGTCGGAGCCGAGCGCCCAAAACGCCGGCCAGATGCCCAGCTGTCGAGGCCCGGGGTCGTTGCCGAGCCGGATCCGGGCCTCGAGGCGGAGCCGCCGCCCGGCCGGGCAGCCAAAGTCCCACTGCGCCGTCGTCTCTATGCGGGAAGACGTCCACGTTCCGTCTGCGCGGCGGATAGGGGTGATTCGCAGTGTCTGTCTGTCTGTGACGGCAATGTTGGACCGGTCGCTGGTGTATGTTTGCACCTCGCCCGTCCCCCAGCGCTGAGGCCCTCCGGGGTATGATGTGCCGAGGTCGAGGGCCCATTTCGAGGTCGAAGGGAGGGAGCCGGATGCTTGGCCGGAAAAGTCGTCGTAGAAGAGGCAGTGGGAGAAGCCGGCAGGGATTGTAACACCGCCTATATCGCGAGACGAGTGGATTGTGTGGTTAGCCGTCGGATATGCGTGTGCGACTCGTAGAACCGCCAAATCTGTGAGCCAGTTCGACAACAGCAATAGCAGCAGCAGCATCCTGGTCACTAGAGCGGGTACCCTGCCCGAAACAAAGACTATGAGCGACAAATCAGCCGCATGAAATCGCCATCCAGCTACAGGCAGATCGTCAGCGCCGATGTGCGAGGGCAGCTTCGATCCGTGGCTATTATACAGCTCACGCGGCTCGAACTCTAACGCTCGCGACAAACGCGTGAGCCCCTTTTACGCCACTTTGACCCGCGACAAAAACAACAAAAGGCGTCGGGCATTCCACATCTAGTGATGAAAAGTCTCACGTCGTCTCGGCCGGGTGCAGGACGAATGGGAGCCGACATTTTGAGACATTGTGGCTTGGAATGGCGACCGCGGACTCTTCAAGGGCTGCGCCTTTATGGGCAATGACAGGAGGGCGCATCCACTCCCGCTGAGCCAGAGAGCCTCGCGACGCCTTGGGGGACATATCTGGCTCAAGCGTGGAAGGAACAAGTTTCACGAGCTCTGCTGGTTTAGAAAGAACGGTCAACGTAAATCGCTTTCTGGCAATGGAATCACTCGACGTGAATGCAGAGCCTTTTGAAGCTTGTCGTCCGAGTCCCGGCCCAAAACCCCCCGTCACCCGGTGGAAATAGGTCAAAGCAGGCTGTCTAGACTCACATCTTTTCCAGTAACACTGCAACCTTCTCCCATGCCTACGGCAGTATGTGGCCTAAAAGCCACGATCCTTGCCAAACACGAAGAAACTGTTTTTGTCCTTGGCTTGGAGATCAAGGACTTGGCAGTGATAGTACACCATGGTCCTCGGCGGATCACCCCGAGGCTGCGTCTCACATGTTGTTAAACCACACAGGCCCGGCGCCCATCTCTTTGGAGAAAAAAGGGATAAATAAATTTCGGGGGTAAAAATCATCTTAAAAACTAAGATACCATCTGTAATTTAGTAGACGCTAGTCTAGAAAGTACCATGGCAAATAAAGGAGCTTACCCCTACCTCGTCGCATGACTGCATGATCGCAACTCCATCTAAATCGCGGGATAGAGACATCATCTGTACTAGAGAGTTAAGAATACATCTAAGCCTTGGTCATTCCCGCCAATGCATAAAAGCTGTTTCACTACGAGTTACGAGGCAAAGGGGATTCAAAGTTATTCCCCGGGTCGTGGTGAGTATTGCCCCTAGTAGCTTCACTGTTGCACATCACGCCGTGTACCACCGTAGGTACGCAGCGCTGCTGCCTGCAACGTAGGCACGACTGTATCAAGAGACAGCAAGTCTTTTATTTGCACACAAGAACTGCACAATTAGTTTAATCTGCTTTATATAGTTTTCCCTTGGATGATTCTCATTTAATTACGGAAAGTCAGTCAACTTGCCTTGTATCCCTGAAACTTTAGAGAGTCTTGACCTCTGGGAGTTAGTTAATGCCGTTCTGTAACACAAGTGCGACAGTGACTCAACCGCAGAGCAAGAAGAATAATGACTTTGTTGTCCGAAACATCTGCCGAAGACGAAAACAACGAGTCAGCTAGGCAGGCCGCCATGTCTTATATAAGTAAATCACTGGGCGTTTCTCTCCCGTCCTCCTGCACAGGTAAAGCCAAGAGACTTGGCAGGGGCTAGCTTTACCGGGGAGCCCTTGCAGTCACTACCATACAGGACGCCAAGCACATCGGCCCACTCCGGCCCGCCTCCTGCGTCGGTCTAAGGCATGTCATGCAGACTTAACTCCCTGACGCATGCAATATCTAGCGTCCATCTTTGTTTTGTCATCAAGGCAGAGAGACAAGTAGTGAGCTTAAATGCTCTACGGGGTTTACTCTTTCCCAAGGAAAATAATTATGCCCAAGGAGGTCTAATAAGTCATATTGAATATCTTTCTTAGTCATCAGTACCAGAGGGAAACTCCGGTCGACGCCCTTAAGCAGCCGACTTATGATGAAATAAGAAGTCTACAAAGCATTACGAATGCAGGCAGACATCTTTAACATGAATCTGACAAGATTTGTAATTTCTCCTACCAGCCTCTAGGAGCATAGAGGAGTCGCCCGGCACCGAAGCTAGCATTTGAATCAACATCGAACCTACCGTGGCATCTTAATCATCTACTATTTCCTAACGCCATGTTCACCTTCCTCGCCGTTTCAGTTGAACTAGCTACAGCTGGTTCGCTGATAGACGAACAGACTAAAGAGGATCTTAAACGACTTTAAAGAGTAGGAAGAGTGCCGGGACTTTTAAAGGGAAATTCTTAATACATTCGATAGAGTTGTCATAACGATGGGTAGAGACCGGATCGAAGCATGATTTTCGCCACAGAAGCATGCCAAGTGTGGGCCATTATTTCAATCAAATAATAAATGTAAATGACGACGAGGGGATAACCACAGCCTACCAGAGGAACTCTTTAGAGATGAAGAATGAATCCAGCCGTTCTATACTCTGTCTAGTCGTGCTTGTACTCCTTGAGAGCTCTTCCGTCCCCCATCTTTATACTTGCCTCGCTCATCCTCCGTAAGATAAAGGAGAGAATATAGTTGGTCTTTATAGATAGAAAGAGTGTCTGAATAAGCATAACCCTCGAGTGTCTACGAGTGCTGTTTAGATGGGCAAGTCGGTCGCGGATGCCTTCTTCGGACGAAAGACACACTGTTTGACAACTCTCAGGCTTGGGCCCCCTTTTCCACGACAGTAAATCGAACACAGTCATCTTGGGCGCCTCGCAAAGCCGGGCCCATCAAAACGGGCTGATGATTGGCGGCGCTGTTCAACGTACAGATGCGGTAGTTGCCGGGCGTGGGAAGGCCATCCTTGAACGTAGTGGAGAGAAGCCCGTTCCCGTCACCTTCATTGGTAACGGCTTGAAAAGCCGCGAATACCTTGGGGTCGGGAGGCTGTTCTGGATTGCGGTTGTCCCCCAAGTTCTGAATCACGATGTGTGTATGGCCGATTATCTCGCCCTTTTCATTGAGGTTTTGTGGCGCAGAGTAGTAGGTCGAAGTTGCGTTGGTGAAGCTTCCAGCATCCAAGTTGGACACCTTGACCTTGGCCTGGAAGGCCTCGCCCACGGGGATGCTTTGGCCGTCTTTGGGCTCAATGAATACGCAGGAGACCATTTTGTCGGCCGAGGGAATTTTACCCATGGCTTTTCATCGTGTTAGTAGTGGACGAGCATGGTTTCATCGTCAGAGAACGTACGAATGCCGTTGCAGGACTGTTCGTCAAGAGGCTGACCGTCAGTCAATTTGGAGCCGTCGCAGAAGTTGATAAAGTTGGCGCCGTCACTGCTTCTTTTAGATGTCTGAACTGTCATGGATCTGCCAGACTCTCTTACGTGTTAGAGGCGGCAGAAGTAAGATTATCGGCCGAATTGGCGTTGATGCCGGTTTTTTGGGATGCAGTCTGGACAAGGTTCGATTTCAGGACGAGGTTGGCGGCGTCGGCGGCGGCAGCTTTTTTTGCTCCTCCTTGTCCAGCGATGTTGTTTCCTTTTCCCAGACTCTCGAGAACGCCCGGGCCGAGGATCACGACAGGCGCGAGCGGTTCCGGACGGCATTCCGCTACAATGACGAAGCCCAAGGTGGCAACGAGTAGCCCTTTGATATGCATCTGCAGATGTAGCTGTTAATAACGGGGAACTGGTTCCAGCCCAGAAGAGGAAATTAGGGATAAGGCAGTAATCAGGGCAAGAAACAAAAGTATTCGGATAATAATAGAGGGCGGCAAAAGGAGGCAACGAGTACGCTATAAAGAGTTGCAAGGGAACCAAGTAGACAGTCCGAGAGAGGAGGCGGGGCTAATCAACAGGCTGCTTAGAGATGCATGTCTACAACAAGCTAGCCTGCATTGTTTCTTACACTTGCGCGTTTAGAAGTCGGTTTGATCTACTACTAGGGGATTTGTTAATTGGTGCGTAGTATGTGTCACATTCCCATGCTGCGATCCTCGGATCTAAAACATGGTGGTGCGGGTTTGGCTGCTTGGGATTTGGGATGCCGTGAGGAAACCTCATGTCAGTACGAGGCGCCGGGGGGCCTGGCCCGTCACGGGCGGCACCCCTATGTCATGATTTTCGAATGTAAAACATGTTTATATGAGGTGGAGTCTTTTATCACCCGACTTTGTCGCCTCGCTGGCGTTGGAAAAAGCGATTCGCCTTTACTAAAGTCACCGCCCCCGGCTTGTTACGAGGCCCGCTAACCACCCTCTACCATGTCGATTCTTTATTCCTACGGCCATAATTCATAAAGACGCGTCCTAGTCACTTGTCGCAATAAACTTTGCATGCCTCGGGAGGGTTCTGCCAAGCAGAAGAGGGGGGGGCACGACGATTCCAAACAGAAAACTTGGTGTTGCGACCCTCTCGGGCTAGAAACAGGCAAGCAGATGCGTTTGGGCTGTGAGTTGGGCTCCGAGGCATGCGTAGACGCGGTCAACGCCTTGTTCTGCTCACCTAACATATCGCAAGTTGACCAAGGAGGATGCCGGAAAGTAAGGCGCCTTTGAATAGTTGGGATTGGATCAATGGAGCGAAACGTACAGACGATGGAGTCACGACTGTGTCGCAGCACAACAAGCCATCCTCTATGAATTTATTCGTTCTATCAGGAGACGGGTTTGCGAGGAGTGAGCTCTATTCCGCACTCGCCAGTGATCGGGAAGGCTTTTTCGCGTGGAGAGCCCGTGTTGCAGAATAGAGTAAATAGCCCTGTTTTCGACGAGTTCTTGGCCCCCTCGTTTGGTGGAAGTGCAAGACCTGTCGAGCTCTGGAGAACAACGATCTTCACTCGAGGCTCCTTGGGCCCCTCGGTAGATCTCTCTTAGATGGCATCCTTTTCCGTCCGGTCTGAAGATTTGAGTGGCCGCTCAATCAGCAGCGTCGCATCCGGCGGGATAACTGAGTATTCGACCTCATATTCCTGGGTTTTCTTGTAGTGAATCTCGACGCTATTTCGGGCCAGAAAGCACCGCCCCCCGCCCTTTTCTATATGCCGCTGTCCATCATCGTGTTAGGATCCAACCAGTCAGCTAGCTCGTAGTATTCGTTGCCAATCTGATAAATTTCGGCCAAGTTGCATCGTGCAGTATATGACCTAATCATTGCGGCGAAGCAGTGTCAGTGATCATGCATAAGGTTTCAGGAGCTGTTATACGTGACAGTCCGCGTGGCATGATTCTCGGCTCCCTGACGGCACCTGGTAGAATATCCCACTCTTCGGGCCTTTCGTCATTGGTGAGTGTGCAACCTACAATTTGCACGCCATGCCCGAAACCTCGACGACGAGTCCCTTGCCCCGCCCTCGCATCTGCTTCTTCGAGCCTTTCTCAGCCCCGGAACATCATTAAATTACACAACGGCCATTGATCGATTTACACATTAACCATTCGGGTTGAGAATAGCCCTATGGAAGCATGACAACTGTTTGCTACAAGCCCACCGCCCCAGCTACGAGTCAAGCCAGCCCTGCTGCGAGTCAGATTCATATATACCTACTAGAATTGATGGCTGAAGGCGGCGCCTTGGTGGCCGACTTGAAAGCGTGTCAACTACTCCGCAACCTCCCATTCTAGTAGAAACTCGGGAAATCAGGACGGTCTTGGCAGCGGGGATAAGGTCCCTCTACGCCTTTTGGCATTGGGCCCCCGCGGCGTCGTCGATCGCCAAGACCGTCTTAATTTTCCAGTTTCTGCGGAGGAGCGCTTCCATAGTCGTGACCCGACAGCTCCCCTGTGAGCCCGCCGTAAGCGACTGTGCCAAGTCATAACCGTTGAAAGGCCCCTCGGTACGGAGTTGCATTTTGAAGCACACTAATCTATTATGATGAAGGAGTCGGCCCGACAGATCTGTCAAGCTTGTGCCGGCTCGTAACATGATTCCATGACACAAGTAGCATAAAACCATGTGTCCCCGTGTGACAGGTTGTGCTGGCCGGTGGGCAGTGCAAACTAGCATGAAAGAAAGGTTCTATATCCCTAGCAAAGAAGAGATTTCAACAAGGCCGAGTTGCTACACGGAGGTGTTAAGCTTCTAGCCTGGCAGAGCCTATGTCAGGCCGTCTGCAATCATCTAGCAAGTGGGCGTACAAAGCAGGTCATAGACCCCCTACCTTCGCCTTGACTACGTCACTGCATTAGCACGCCGCCCCGGGCGCATACGGCCACCACTATGATCCATGTATGGCGAGTGAATACGAGCAATACATTCCGCAGTCGCTGAGGTTAGGCCCTTGGAGTATGGAGGATTAATAACGCATGCTTCACGCGTAAGTCGATAGAGCCAAGGCGAGTCCACGGCCAGTCTTGCGGGGCAGCGTAGAAACTCTAGCCAGGAGCTTAAGAGGGTACATGTATCTTAAAGGTTACTTGGAATCATATACAAATAGTAGCATAGCTTGCCCGTGCAGCTCTTCCAACACTGACAACAAATCGCGTACGCTCGATACAACATGTACAGACACCAGGTGCTATCGGTAGCACTCCATCTGCTTCTATGGTCGAGTCACGGCCATGGCTCCCCGACGCCTCCAATCCCGCCCCGGCCGCCAATTGCCCCGCCCCGGCCGCCAATTGCCCCGCCCCGGCCGCCAATCTCGGAGTCCCGGCCGCCTGGTCCCGAGCCTCAGGCCATGAAACCGGCGGCGACAGACTTCAGCACCTCAGAGAACCCAGAGTACGTCTTTCGTGGCTCGTTTTCCGATCCGAAAGCAGTGGCGGCTCGAGGCGGGTGGACTCCGCGCACTGCATTCGAGGAGAAAGTGGCCTTTGAGTTGTATCCCGTTCAACTTACGAGACCTGCCGGTGATACGATAGATACCGCCTACGTTTCGACGTCGGAATTCTTCGAGGTAGCGCGCAGCTACCCGACGTCGAACAATCAATACATCTATCGCATTCGCGGCACGCCCAATATGGTCGATGTGCCGAGAACCTTTGGCCAGTATATCGACGTGGACGAGGCCGAATTCGCAGCCCTCGGAGTGGTCCGCTGGGAGCAGGTGCACGGCTGGACGAAGGCGTCGGATATCAGGGATGAGTATGTTGTCGACGAGTTCAGCAACCACAATTTCGAGAGGCTCGAAAAAGAAGCCAAGTACACCCCGAACGAAGCCTACGACAAAAACTTCGACAACTTTAGAGCCGGGGGCGCCGCGCCCCAGCTTGCCGGGTTTCCTGAGAACCATCCCGCACGGCAGCAGGAGCCCTGGAAGGCCTTCCAGGGCCCGGAAAAGACGGCCAAGGATTACGCCATGGAGTTCATGGAGGCACACGGCGGCGCGGTAGGTTGGGATACCAACGCCAAGTTTCCATTAACCAACACGCCCAACACAAAGTCCGCGCCGGGGGAGGTGGCAACATCTGGGCACTGCAAGAGACACAGCTCGAGCTGTAAAGCAGGCGAGGAGAGTATCCCGCATGAGACGCCCGAGAAGGGAGCTGTCCCGAATGATACGCCCGAGAAGGGGGCTGTCCCGAATGAACCGCCCGAGAAGGGGGCTGCCCCGAAGCGAAAGCCCTCTGGAGACTTCCCGGAGGAAGAGCTGGGACGGATTGCCGACGAGGCGGCCGAAAGAGTGTTCAAGGGTTTGGTGGCCAAGTACGGACTTGGAGCTCTGGCAAGTCGCTCTCAAAACCCGTTATCCTTCTCCGAGATCAAGGCAAATTTCAAGGGATACGCCGGATCCAACCCGGGCCAGGCGAGCAGGGTCAGCACCAAGTTCGGCGGGGGTGCGCTAGCTGGCGTCAGCCTCGGCATCTGGGTCAATGATGTGTTGGATGTCTTCTCCAAGGATTCGACCGCCTTGGACCGGGCTGAAGTTGTGACATCCATTATACCCTTCGTGGGCTGTGCGGTCCAGGCTGTGGCGAACTCGGAGAGAGGCAAGGACGACCCAGTCGACACCGCCATATGCAATGTCGCCGATGCGTTCTTGGCCAGTCCAGCCTGGCCGGTCGGTTTAGTGCTCCATGCGTTCCGACCCCTATTCGACCCGCAGTGGTGGGATGATGGGGCAAAGTTCCGGGAGCTACGAGAGCCTGAAAACCTATACAACGACTACAAACAGAGGTGGGAGACACGCCGTACCGAGGTGTTGAAAGACTTTGAGTCCAAGGCATTCGCGGACAACGTCAAGCTTGAATACACGTCACACCAACTAGGCGTTTTGTTCTTGGCAGCGCAAGCGGCAGGCACTTTGCATGCAGGCTCCCTACAGGCCGCTGCAACTGAAGACGAGCAGCAACAACTCCAGAACAGCACCGACTATGCGGGATCGAAAGAGCTGCAGTCTCAGATATGCAGCGAACTGGTGAGAAAGAAGCAGCGTCTCAAGATCCAACTCGCGGACTTGATGAACGAACACCTTGAGAACCAGTATCGACAGTTCGATGGCGAGTATTGGGACAAGTACCGCAAGTTCTGGGAGGATGCCCAAGGTTATTCTTGGTTCCCGGAGGAGGTTGAGTCCTATCTGAAAACAGTCAGAGACCAATATGGCCGGCATCCGCTTGGGTTACGGCCCGGGCCTGATTATTTACGGCACACAGGTGCTTTAAGCCGCCAGGTCGTCGACAAGATCGAAACACTCGGCGACTGCGCCAATCACGTCGAAGCCGCCAACGTGACGCTTTGCAGACACGAGAGGCTTCATCCGCCGTGCGTCAACGTCAACGCCCCTGCTGGGCAATGCGGTATGTCCCCCCATCGATTCGCGGCTCCATCGCGCTAACAGCTATATGCAGTGCCTGTGCCGCGTGGATGGAATGACATGGTTTCTTCCTTGCTTCCAAACAGCGGCGCTGGTGCCTGCAGCTTTTACTTGTTAGCTCTTGCTCTTTTCTTCACCTTGCAATGAATGACATGGAGGCTGACGAGTTTAGGCATTATGGATGTGTTGGCGATAGCTTCTATTCCCCTGACCGAGTCACCGATCTTTGGGCCAACTCGAACCTCACCAAGTTTAACGATAGGATCAGCTCGTTTCTTTGCGCTGGATGAGTAGCGTTCCGTCAAACAGGGCACACAGTGTGCATTGATCCTGTCGGATGGGCTAGATCTGGCTGAGACTAGAGGTGCCTTGAAGAACGAAAGGTCTTTCTGGACGCGGAGCCGGGAACCTGCCGCCCTGGTTTGCCCATAGATCAATGGGTAAAGATAAGGGTCGACGGGCTCAGGGAGCTCATGTCTCTGTCTCGTTGATGGATGCGAAACAATGTTGATGTCAGCTCCTGATGTCCTCGAACAACTCCGGGGAGATCAGACGGTCCGATATGCAGACTCGTGACGCCGCATTCGAATCAAATAAGTAGTCCGCCTCGTTGTATGTCCTTGCCTTGACTCGCAATTCTACGCGGCACCAGCATCCGGCTATTCCTGGTAAGCTTCTCAGCTCAGTGTCTGGCGCTATGAAAAGTTGGCGGTGCCCGCTTAGTATTCTATTCAGATAACAAGCAGATATGACGAGGAGGATGGCTTTAGTATAAAGCAGGCCGCGAGTTATCGTCTTGAAGGCTGAGAGAATTTCTTCCTAGACTGAGAGGGAAAGAGGTGGCTCATTGCTACTCCGTGATATAACCCTGACTCGAGGGGTCTTCACGCATCGGTCGACCCAAACACTAGAGTGCAAAAATTACTCGACTCAAAATGCGGATATTCGATCGCATCACTGCCTAGGTTCTTGGCAAAACCCCATTGATATTTCAGTAATCCTGACCGGAGCACAAGATTGAGGCATCGTGATGGACTAATCAGGCGAAAAGTTGCCGAAATCGGCAGCAGGGGAGTCATGGCCAACGTAAAAGCAGAGGGAGCTACAAGCAAACCGGCAAGACAAGAAGGGCAACGACGAGTGCACGCATCTCCATTGCAAGCCCCGAAGCCCGTTTTCTCGGGCCGAATCCACCCCAAGAGCACATGTTGTCCGTCCCGAGTCACGCACTTGTAGCAGTCGAAGTAAAATCTAAAGTCATTCTTTATTGTCCACCTATTCGTAGATGCACTACTAATAGCATCAATCAACGCCAGTTTCAATAACCAGGGAGCATCTGCTCCCGGTATACCAAGATGCAAAAGGCTACCCTTGGCCGTACCGAAACATATAGTCTCTTTTATCAGTGCGCCCTCAAAGCGACTGTCCTGCATACTCCAACTCCCATTGCGCACTCAAAACCCCCGATGGCTGCCGCAAAAGAGTCGACAACAAAATTAATCCTCGTGGAAATAGCTTCCAGACTCGTTTTTTGGTGGCGATATTACCTCCTTGAGCGTCTGTCTTCGGCTGATTTTGATGTTTCGGGGGGGGAGCCCCGTTACTTGTGGCGGCTTCATAGAAGCATGTCGGCTGCGGGCATCTGGCTGGAATGGGGCTGAGAAAAGGGCGCCTTGGCTGTCATTGTATTGCCCCAGACGCTGGTCGAGGCTTTCGTCGGCCATCTGCTCCATCTTGGCTTCGTTTGCCGCGATATTATCGGGTTGGCCTGCCTCGTAATCTCCACGCTTCTTGGAGCCGTCGGGGACGTAGAATAGCAAGTCGACGCGGAAGTAGGCATATGCTGTAACCGTGATGAGTTCCAGCGCAAAACCGGCCAGATACAAGGTTGGTTTGCTGAACAAGGGCGAGCCCTCGAGTCCAGCCCGTGGATTAAACACTGCGTCGAGCCGTATACTTGCCCCGACTCCCAGAGTGGACGAGCTTAGTGCCAGCAACAACAGTTTGTTACGGAGTCGACCTGTTCCAAATCTCTCGGGTGTTGGACCAGGGATTAAGACGGAAAGAAGGAGGAATACAAGCGGCATGAAGCATAGTGCTAGGGTCCAGGAGGCGCCGACCTTGAGAATGCGCTCGGTGGTGTGAAGTTGGGCAGTGTTGCCGACGCTATAGAAGCTGACGATGGTCGTGATGGCGTCAGTCAAGCCGATGACTGGAACGGAGACGAAGAGCAAGTATGAGCCGTATGTAAAAGCTGGGTGCCATCCGATGCTGGGATGCATAGCGCGAATTATGCGCTGCGTGAAGAAGAGGTTGACATTGAACCCGATGACGGCACTAATCGTTGTCGTGTTAGCAGGCTACATGTAAAGATCTCAAGCTCGGTGGTAGCAGGGTTGCTTACCCAGCGTTCTGGGAGATGACGGCCATCCATATAACTTCGCGAACGCTTTTAAAGGCCCAAATGATGCGTAGGATGCAGGTGGCGACCCGCACCAAGCAGAAATCGAATATCAGGTCGGACAGAAAGAATTTATGGCCGCGTTTCGCGTTGGCCCGATAGATGGATAGATGGACGTAAGCTCCTAGGGCGAAGAGAATGAGGAACAGGCCCGTTATAGGCACATCGGGTAACACGGTCGGGACGCCTCCAAGAAATGGCCCATTGATGGGATCGTTCACCGGCGGAGGGCCAAACTGAGAAGCCTGTAGAACTGCGGGATCTGGCGAAGGCACCGTCTTTGCTGCCGCGGTTGTTGTTGCCACGGATTTCGCTGCCGCGGTTGTTGCTGCCACGGGCACTGCCGTCACGCCCGACATTCTTGTCGTCGTCGGCCTCGGTAGCAAGACGCTGGACTGCACGGCCCGGTCTTGGAGAATCCTGGGATGGACGGCTGCCGCCAGCTTGAGCACATGGCCATTGTTTAGCGGCATGCTGGCGCAGGAGACCGGCTCCTGCTCAGCAGACTGCAGCTGTGACTGGACTGTTTTCTATCGACGAATTCCGGCAGGCGTAAGTTGTGACGACTGGGCCGTGAGGACGATGACGGCGTAGGCGTCGCCAGTCGCTAATTGTCTCGCCAAGCTACATGTAACGAGCCAGCTTAGCTCGTACAGGACTTTCCGATCGCAGGGAGAGGTTCAGGCGGATTCAAGGTCGTCGACGGCCACGTGCGAGTAAATGGGCAAAGCAGACTTGGAGGTTTCCGGCTCGTCAGCACGACGGGCAGGCGGTTGACAGAAGAAAGCCTCGCTGCGGCTCGACGGCCGAGGAGGGACATTCAATATAGGGAAAGACTGAGAGGGACTTCCCTCAGACAACACTGGTTACGAATTGGGTTGTATGGCGAGTTTCCGGATCGCGGGAAGCCGAGCGAACCATTGCGCATGGGTGGATCAATTGTTGAAGGGCGGCGGCCAATCCCACGGTTGCGTGGCACAATAGTTCGGGTTTCAGGCTGTTCTGGAAACCAACTTGGACTTCCGAGCACCACTAGGGCAGCTAGTCAAACAAGCAGAGCAGTTAAGCCTGGAAATAAAGACAAGAAACCGGAGCCGTGATAGGCACAAGGCTTGCCCGTTTTGGCAGGGCTCCACGATGGTGGCCCCCGTGTTGCTGTCAAAGCGTTGTCGCACGCGACAAATTGCAGGCGGAGTAGGAAAGTACCGTGGGTGCGCCTGCTGTTACTGGCCACTTTGCGTCATCGTGGTTAGCCAATGAGCAACAGCATCGCAACATCATGACAGGATAGGGCTTGCAGTGGTCGAGACGGGAAAGAGGCGGCGTAGTCAGCATAGTAGTTGGACCCTTGCGGCCTATATGTATGTAGTCGCCCGGGACGGTATAAAACCACTAGTCAACTTCATCACAACATTACTACATGTACCAAGGTGGGAAGCATAGCCCACCGGAAACCGCTCTGGACGGCTCGCGAGGCCACAGGCTTGAGCCCATCGGAGACGCCTGTTGTCGAGGTGTGGCTTGGTTAGTTAATGTCCTCCCGTCCCACAAAAAGCATACACTAAGCGCGGCCTCGGAACTGGTACGGAAAATGGGAGCGCCTTGGTCCTAAACTGAATCCTGTCGGAAAGAGACTGGTTGTTGCTAGGAGGTTTATGGCGCTTATTATAAATCGAGGGGGTGGTCGTTTGGCCACCTAAAACGTAGACCGCGCGTGGCTGTTTGCCGCGTGCGCCAGTGCGATCCCAACTATAGTTAGCCTCTGGCGCTTAGAGGGCGGGGTTTCAAACATCATTTAACTTGAGAGGCACGTGACTAAGTTTGACATATGACTAGGTCTGACACGTGACTGTAACAGGCACGTGATATACTATCGCCAACTCAACTAGCGCAAAGGTACATCAGTGTACAGATAGAGTTACCCTACAGCCTAGGTAAGAATAAAAGGTCCGCAAACAGGTACTACCCAAGCACCAGAAATAGGTGCCCGGTGTCCTGTTCCCGCTTCGAAAATACACACACATATCTCCCCGGCCGTGCTCCTATGCAGCTTGTTTCTAGTGGCAAGACTGGGGTGGGGTTCCCTGCATGACTCCGTTTGCGAAACGGATTTTGGGCGTCATATTGGTCTGGTCGGCCTAGGAGTAAGACTCCTGGAGCCGCGCAGCAGAGTCTTGCCCGAGATGTCTCCAACGGCCATGTTGGCGCCATCGGCGAGGACGAGACCTCAGGTCGGACCGTTGTCTGACAATTTAGTATTTTTAGGTGGGTCGCCATTAAGTCCTTTTTTTTTGTCACGAGTCATGTAGTTACATAGTCTGCTTTGGCCCCGCGCACTGTCTTGCCGACGACAACCTCGTTGGGCCACAACCATGTCGAAGCAGCAGCTCAACTAACCCCACGACCAAGGTGACAATGTCGGCCCCGTCCCGCGCCGTCCCGCACATGCACCTCGTCTGCATGGACGAGCGCTTCAGCGATGCCTTCACGGCGGCACTCGCGGCGCACGAGGGACGCCTGGCCTCGTGCATCTCCGTCGAGATTCACAACGTCGCACTGCAGTTTGTCCCTCGGTCGGCCCGCTTCGACCTCGTCGTGTCCCCCGCAAACTCGTACGGCCGGCTGGACGGCAGCTTTGACGACGCCATCTCGCGCGCCTTTGCGCCCCGAGACGACTACCACGCCCTCACCCGCGCCGCCCAGGCCGAGCTGTACAGGGAGTGGCGTGGCTTCGCGCCCCCGGGCACCTGTACGCTGGTCCGGATCCCCGAGCACTTCAAAGAGCGCTCCCAAAACGTCTGGGGCACGCGCTACCTCGCCCTCTGTCCCACCATGCGCGTGCCGCAGGATGTGACGTGGGACCGCGAGATTGTCTACGAGTGCGTCTGGAGTCTCCTCTGTGCCATCGACAAGCACAACCGCGCCTTCCATCAGGGCGGCCAGAGCCTTGGGGACGGACACGCAGACATCCGCAGCATTCTCATCACCCCCATGGCCACCGGTGTTGGTCGTGTCAGTGCCGAGAGATGGGCCCATCAGTTTGTCCTGGCCGTCAGCCACTTCGTTGACGCCGTCGAGAACCCGGCCAAGTGGAGCGCCCTGGCGTGGCATGACATCGACGTCTACGCGAATGCCATGGCAGATTCTCATACCATGTAGTCGGGCATACCATGTAGTCGGTGGCCAGGGTCCAGCTGAGCCAATGTTTGATCAGCCATTGATCTTGATACACCCGTGATGGACATGACTCGAGGGGATTATGATTATTTCCTAGCTTCTTTGCCTTCCTTCTTACTTCTAGTGCTTCGTACAGATCACCCTAAACATCTGATGCTCCCAGACATAGAGCAGACATACTCAAGCGGCAAGCGATCAACGTTCCTCGACAGTTGACGTTAGTGTCGTCCATCATGCCCTCGTAATGCCAGACTCTTGTCCACTCTATCTCTAGCATCTAACTCTACTCGTTTCTCTTGGCCAATTTCATCAAAGCTCATGTAAAATACAAACGGTGTCGTCATCGAGACGAAGGGCGACTCTTTGGATCCAGCCAAGTCGCCCGAGAGCACCACGTTGCCTAAGCTCGCCGCTGGGGCTTGCCCACACATGCCGCGCCCGACGCAGCGTCGGCAGATTTCACCGTTGGTGGAGCCTCTTTCTTGACAAAGTTGGCGCAAGTGATGCGCGTCGAGTTGGCGCCAAAGTGGACCACAAAGGACCGGTTGCCCATAAAGGCTTCATCGCCCTCCTTGAGGGAGAGAAAGGGATCGACGTACTCGACTTGGAACGGGTTCTTCGCCACCTTGCCGTACTTGCCGCTCAAGTCGCCGACCTGGCAAGTCTCTATGGCCGCGGTGTTGCAGGGAGGTTGCTCGGTCCGGTTCATGGGGTCCAAGTGTGTCAGCGCCTGGGTGCAGTTGCCGTCTTCCGGGACGGGCTGAGCATGGATATGGTACGCTACAAGACAAGCAGTATTAGCTCGAGGTTCCACAGTTACCAGAAGCGACTCACGAAAAGGTCCACCATCTCCGGGCAAGTTCTCGAAATTGACGGTGAGCCTGACGCCGGCACCGTCGGGGGGCGCTTCGGCACGGATAGAGCCCTTGATGTTGCCCTTGAGGTTTTCCTTGGCAGAAAAGGCTTCCTCTGGAAGAGTGGCTTCGTAGACGATGCCGGTAGGGTTGCCAGTGACTTTGGGGGCCTGCCGAGTGCACTGTGCCTTGACGAGGGCTGCAGAGAATGCCGTGGACACAAGAGCCGCGGCGCGCATGATTAGGGCTAATCCTGGAGGATGAAGGCTAGAGCATGAGAAAGAGGCTATCACTGGGAAGGGGAATACAAGAACTGAACTAGATCAAGATGGACTGGTAAAGATGAATAAGATGGACTGGGGATTTGGTTTTCTTGTCAACGATGAGGACGTCATGTCTTTTTGTTTACACTGCCCATCTCTTGTCCGCACGCCAAAACGGCGTGTAACATGGATATCAACATGGAACAAAACCGTAATCTAAAACACGACCGACACATGCCTACCTGGCAGACGCTGTTGTGTTTGCAGAGGGACAGCGGCGCCTCAAACATCGTGCTGGAGACCGCGGCCTCCGCCAAGCCACTTGATCCAGCTACCCTGCGGGGCAGAGAGAGCAATTGGCAGCGACCACTACATGCTGAGCAAGTTTTTTGGTGACACTGACGTTGGTGGGGAGCACGAGTAATGCACAAGCCAGCCCGTCAACTTTGAACTCAACTGCAGCCAAGACTGTCTATTGCTCGCCCGGTACTTCCACTTCGGTGCTAGACGGCACAAACCCCGACCATCTACCGATGTTTAGCGCCTGACGTCTGACTCCAGTCCTTCTAGAATGATAGCCTCGCGGCTCGGACGCTAAAACGGAGTCTGAGGGACGTGGTGGCGGGCATCCTTGTGCGAGTCGGACCATCATTGAGGCCCGCACGTGCTGTCGGCTTCGGCGCATCCGGGCCATCAGAGGGGGGTGGGCATGACTGGCGGATTCTAGGGCTGGCTTTTTGCTCCTGTAGGGAGCCGTCTGATATTCCAGGCAGCAATAGCGTTGCACAGAGTCTGCGGTGTAAAGTGGGATTTTCTCAATATCTGCATCGCTTGAAACCAAAGTGCGTGCTCCAGGTATTGAAAGTCTGGAGATCAGCCAAGTTCTATTTTGGCCCCGGAACTCGCATCGGAATCAAGCCCGGAGGTGACAAGAGAGAACCGTGTGCATGTAGCTGTTGAAGCTCAACATGAAATGCCGGCTCAAACAAGGCAGAGGGAGAATGTTCTCTGAGACCAGAGCATCAAGAGACGCCCGGAACATGGTCATGGATGGCCTATCGTGGTCGAATCGCGATATCAAGTGCCTCTCCCGAGACCGGTTTTTCAATCAAACGTCTTGCCTCGCGGGAATGAAACCGAGTAATAATTAATCTGTGAGCCTTTCCAGAGAGAGTCCATCTTGCGCAAAAGACTTCCCCCCAAGGCGCGTCACTTGGTAAAGTTCTGCAGATCCATGACTGCATTGACAATCAGAATTTGAATTTCTCACG
Organism: Ophiocordyceps robertsii; assembly: GCA_027405785.1. Taxonomy (NCBI): domain Eukaryota; kingdom Fungi; phylum Ascomycota; class Sordariomycetes; order Hypocreales; family Ophiocordycipitaceae; genus Ophiocordyceps; species Ophiocordyceps robertsii. The sequence continues at coordinate 24,812 of JAPEBW010000184.1, forward strand.
CGGGCCTCCAGGATTTGCCGTGATCGGCGTGCAAGTCGTAATCGAATGTTCCAGGCGCGGCCCAGCCGGAAATGGCGCGATGGCGTTGTTCGATACGTGCTGTGTTTCTTTACCCGTCATGGTAATTTCATTACAGCTGGACTTGAGCTTTGTAGAGCGTTTCTGAGCTCTGAGCTTCTACAGTTGAGACGATGGCCTTCCGCGGACTGCTCGGGCGGACGACCAAGATATCGTTGGATCCGAGCCAGAAGCATCGAGGTAAATGGCCATGGACTAACATGCAACTATGGACTGCGAGAGGCATTACTCGTCGGATTCGACGTATGCGTCCAGAGGCCCTACGTGAGCCTTATGCCTCGGCCAAAGAGACTATACGCCGACTCGAGAAGCATAAGGCGGAGAGTCAAGATGATACTCGGCTTCTAAATAAGCTCAACTTGGGCATCCCATGGAGGTAACCCCTAGGCATTTGCATCAGAGACAAGCGCAGCTAAGCCACCCTCCCCACAGATTCGCACCGGTCATGCATGGCCCTTGTCGGTGTTAGCCTTGCACACGCGCATGAAACCTGACTCCGTCCCAGCCCGTCTAGTCCGTTTTGGCCAACAGGCCGGCCAAGCATTACTCGTCCAAAGCCAATTTTAAGACCGGCCAGAGTTATGCCAACAGAATTTAGACTTTATCTTGCATGGCCGTTTCGGAAACCTGGCGGTAATTCGATCTCGCGATGTGCCAAGGTACATCAGCCCAAAAGCTTGTCGAAGCCTTCTTCACATGCATAAGAAGCCCCATGTCGCCTTTTCATCTTCTCCATCAACACCTACAACCAGTATCGTACATCTTCTTTCAGCGGATACCCTTGCTCCTCGATTTCTCCCAGCGCCCAGTCTCCGATTCAACTCACTTCTACTTCGACCACCCCGCAAGGCACAGACTACAAGACGCTGTCGACAGTATACACTTTACCTGTCTACCTACACAAGGAGTCACGAGGGCCTCAAGGGAAGCAACAGCCGCAGCAAGGGACTTGAGACGACGCGCTGCACTTTAACGCCTCTCCCTCTCCACAACAGAGACTCTCGGCGGACGCACCCCGGCATCGAGCAGATCCGGCAATATGGTCAGGGACTACTACCTCGAAAACCCCTTTGTGCAGGCCGAAGACGAGTCTGTTGACTTCTTCGACTACCCGCAGTCCACTTCCAAATCCAAAATATCCTCTTTCCTATCCGCACTCTCGCCACGGAAGCGACAGGAGAAAGAAACCATGCAGTGCATCCACATCTCGGCGCCAATCATGACGGCGACACCGACATCGACGCCGCCCAAGTCGCGGCCGATCAGCCCCAGACAAAATCAGGACAGCTTGATCCAAGAGAGGCCACGATTTGATGCCAGGGAAGCGCGGAAGCGTGTCGAGGCTTCCAAGTGCGAGTGGGAAGCGGACTCGGATGACGAATGCTGGGGCTGAAACATGGCTTGTTTTCGCCTCGGGACCGGAATACCGAGGCTGCTTATAGACATTACTGCAGCCGGGGACACGATGCGGTCGAATGCCACGGCCCTCGACAGAAGATAGACAAGGCATCCAAGAGAGACGGATATGAAATGATTCACACGATATAGAACGAGACAAATAGACATTACGAGTTACACATTAAACAGACCGTTACTTTGAGTCCTCTCGCACCTCCCTCTTCGCCCCCGCGCGTCATGTCCGGCTCAAGCACTAGGCTCAATGACGGCAGCAATCAAGCCGTTTCATCAACGCGCATCAGGGTCGCGGGCGGACCGGCGACGAGTAAGGCGGCGTACATGTATATAGATTCCCCCCCGGGGCACCCCGGTCATTGATATGCCGGCTAGGGGTCCGGATAGAGGCACGAGGGGGTCAACCCAGGCACTTGTTGTCCCGACTCAAGACTCGAGGTATCTACCATTGACGGGACAGACAAGATCGAGGAGTAGACCAGATAAAGGAGGCGGAGCAGAGCTGCTCGCGGTGAAAAGAAGGCAGCCACACAGAAGACATGAAATGGCAGCAAGCCCAGATGGTAAACTGATACGGCCCCTGTCTTCCATTTAAACTGCGCACATAAGAAAGAGGCGTGGCGTCTACGTCACACGTAGACTACACCTAGACGACCCGGCACGGTTGGTACCAGGCATCGCACCCCATCCAAAGCGAAGATGCTATTAGAAGACGGAAAGAAGGCAACTGTATTCAATACAAGAAGTGCAGACTCAAAGACGTGAAGGAAAGAGCCCGGTCCATGCTTGACAGGCTGGCCATCTATCGTGACACGGGCCAGGGGCCTTTAAAATGATATCCGTGCAGAATCCACGGGTCCTGATAAAAATCTTTCCTCTGGAGATAATCGTATATCTCTGAGAATGCCGCGGGGAGGCCCGACTTGTACACATCGTAGTCTTCGATCAAGTCGATTTTGAACCAACTCTTGGAGCTGGTCACCATGAAGTATTGCCCGTCCAACTTGTGATAGCTCAAGAGATTCTCAAGCTTATCCCACAGGAACCGATTGTTCGTGGTGGTGACCTTGAAGTGCCACTTAGATAACGGGATATCGGGCATGGCAAATATATGTTTGGGTCTATCGAAGCCGGAATTAGTGGTCGGAACTTTCTTTTTGAGTAAGGGGGCAGAAGCTCACGGGAAGTGCCGGCTGGCCAAGCAGAGAGTGGGGATGGGGGCGGGATGGGGGCGAGTGGCGGGTAGAAATGTTGACCAAGGGTGCTGCCAAAACCAAGACTCGAGAGATCGTATAGTTTTATAACTTCTAGACTCGACGAGGCATAGGTAAGGACCGTGAATGTGGATATAGGAAGGGACAACTCTTGTTCTGGGCGTGGATTGCGTTTGAACTCGACCGTGTTGTGTGATTGATTCATTGCTTCGTGGAATCCTCTAACCAACACACGAGGCACCTTTGTAGCAGTTCAAGGCATGTGTAGGTTCTTGGAGTGATGGATAGAGCTGACCCTTGGTCTGCGCCACGTCGCTGGACAAGGGACAAGGGCCATTGTTTCGGGGCCGCCATGACGAAGAGTAGGCTTTGCGGGAACCGAGATGCCGCCAGGCCAGAATGAGACGCGTGACTGAATTCATTGGGTTCCGATTGCTGGATTCAAAGGTCTCCCTGAGCGTGCTGGATCGGTGCAGCCTTCAGTCTCTGGTTATTGGCTTCTGCGGCCCCGATGCAACCAGGTTTTCTGGAGCAGCATATTCGTACAAAGCTGTCCGATGGACTTGATTGCGTGCAAACCAGAGGCTCAAACCAACTCATGGGGTGCAACTTGAGAGTTGAGAGGACGAGACAAGGATGTGTTTAGGTAATCTGCTCAAGCCCCGGTCCCCAACAGAACGGAACGACGCGCCAACTGCTCGCCGCGATTCAACGGGGCGCCAAAAAGGGCGCTCAGGGCTCGTTGCTGGCTGGCGGGGCTCGTGGCCAGGGGACGTCCAGTGAGTGCTCGAGCTCCATTGAGCTCCTCCATTGAGGGTGTCCGCAGTACCTACTGGGCTAGCTACAGTACATAGGTACATACCGTTCGTACTAATATTGACAAGTACCTCGCGCCAGCACGCACCGCCAAAATATACATTCGTCCACCCACCTCTCTCATCGCCCTCGCTGGAAAGGCTGCTGTGTTGGAAAAAGCTCACCAGTTCGGCCAGGAAATTTCCCTCTCCACCAGCTGCGGCGATCCCTTGCAACTTCACATCCTCCAACCACCGAAAACCTTCAACGCCGCCTCCTCCTCAACACCCCTCCCCCCCCCCGCCGCCGCTGCGTCGCCCAGAGCTGGTGTGGCCACAGGCTTAGCCGTCCATCATCCTTTCTTTGCCCTCCGACCTCGTCCGACCGTCTCCGAACCATGTCCCGACTTCTCCGACCGGCAGCTCGCTGGGCGGCCTCGACGCGAGCCCCCGTCAAGGCTCCCGCAGCGCCCTCGCTCGCCCTCTCCCTGCGGCCTGCCGCCACGCCCGTCTTCTTCGGCGCCCAGCAGAGCAGGCGGTATGCCGAGGCCGCCGCCGGCACCAAGGAATACACAGTCCGAGATGCCCTCAACGAGGCTCTGGCCGAGGAGCTCGAGGGCAACCTAAAGGTCTTTGTCCTCGGCGAGGAGGTTGCCCAGTACAATGGCGCATACAAGGTTACAAAGGGCTTGCTGGACCGCTTCGGTGACAAGCGCGTCATTGACACGCCCATTACTGAGAGCGGCTTCTGCGGCCTGGCTGTCGGCGCTGCCCTGAGCGGCCTGCACCCCGTGGTCAGTTTCCTACGTCTTGCGCTTCTCCGCTGCCCCCATCTCGCCGCAGCTGGGCAATTGCTCGACTGCCACTAACCCCCTTCCCTGGCAGTGTGAATTCATGACTTTCAACTTTGCCATGCAGGCCATTGACCAGATTGTCAACTCGGCCGGCAAGACGCTCTACATGTCCGGCGGCATCCAGCCCTGCAACATCACCTTCCGTGGCCCCAACGGCTTCGCTGCCGGTGTCGGCGCCCAGCACTCCCAAGACTACTCGGCCTGGTACGGCAGCGTCCCCGGCCTCAAGGTCGTCTCCCCCTGGAGCGCCGAGGACGCCAAGGGCCTGCTCAAGGCCGCCATTCGCGACCCCAACCCCGTCGTCGTCCTCGAAAACGAGCTCCTGTATGGCCAGACCTTCCCCATGTCCGAGGCCGCTCAAAAAGACGACTTTGTCCTGCCTTTGGGCAAGGCCAAGGTCGAGCGCACCGGCAAGGACCTGACCATTGTAACCCTCTCTCGCTGTGTCGGCCAGTCCCTGATTGCCGCCGAGAACCTCAAGAAGAAGCACGGCATCGAGGCCGAGGTCATCAACCTGCGATCGGTCAAGCCCCTCGACGTCGAGTCCATCATCAAGTCGGTCAAGAAGACGCACCGCCTCCTGTCCGTCGAGTCGGGCTTCTCCGCCTTTGGCGTCGGCGCCGAGGTTCTCGCCCTGACGATGGAGTACGCCTTTGACTACCTCGATTCCCCAGCCCAGCGCGTCACAGGTGCCGACGTCCCGACTCCGTACGCCCAGAAGCTCGAGGAGATGAGCTTCCCCACGGAGCAGTTGATTGAGGACTTTGCCGCCAAGATGCTGCGCGTGTAGGGGCGGAAGAGGGGGAGACTAGAGACGGGCAACGGTGCAAGTGATGGAATGGCAACCAGCGTGCAAAGGAGGGGTGAGAGGCTGGAGTTCTGAGCAGAAGAAGCACAGCTCTTGTAGGCTCGGGATGCAGCCCTCCTGTAACCCCCGACGATTTCCAAGATACTTTCGATAGACGGACCAAGGGAAAGGGGCATTGTACTTTTATCAGCTTGCCGTGTCATGTAAACACACCTCTTCCCTTGTCCTCTGCCACTTGCTCTTTCTCAGGGTCTTGTGAGCTTCCGGGTGTCGAGTCGGGCCCGAGCCGGGCTGGTGCACGATGGTCTCTACTGCCCGTGTGGACGTACGACCTACCGTGCCTACCTACTGGGTAAGCAAAAAGACCGGTCAAGTCTAAACCGCGGGGTAAAAATTACCCTATTACTAAAAGATTTAATTATAGTATATTAAAGGCCTAAAAAGTATAAAAAGAAAATATAATACTATACTTTAATTGCTATTAAAAACAGAATCTTCTATATATACTTATATTTATACTTTTAATAAGTAGCTTTTAATTTTTTAAAGAAAGTTCTTATATCCTTAAATTCTCTTTAATTACAAGTTTTATTTATTAATTTTTACTTTTTTAGTAAAAATAAGTTATAAGAAAGTAAAAATGCTTTTGAAATTATAAAAAGCGGTTTAATAACTTTTTTAATAAAAGTAGCCTTAAGATATTTTATTACTATTTATAGTAAGGCTTAAATATTCAATATCTTAAAAATTTAAAAGTTTATACTTTTATTGATAAATATAATATTGTCTTTTATAGATTATATAATTCTATTTTAAGATCTTTTATATATAGTTAAAAGACTAAAGAATAACTAATATAAGCTATTTTTCCTTTTTTCAAATTATAAGTAAAGCTATATAACTTTACATAAAGAAGCTTTAGTTTAGGATAGAATGGAAACCCAAGTTGACCGGTCTTTTCGCCGTCCCACTGTAGGTATGTAAGGGAGGTAGGCAGTACCTACCTAGCCAGGCAGTTTCAGGGTAGATGAACGCGCAGCACCTAGAATACAGTGGACGTCGCCCACCTCCGTCACCTGTAGCGACGCTCTCGTCATGGCCCGCTGGGGCTACGCACGCCTTGGAGCCTCGGAGTACCTTCACAGCCAAAAGGTACCTGCCCTCGCCTCGCATCACTCACTTGAATCACTTCCACACCCAAGAGTCAAGATCACCTCACTCTGGACAGCAGCAGCATCAGCCACGACAACAGAAGCCGGCGATTGGTCGACATGGCTGGTATAGACGCCCTGCTTCTATCGCAGGCAAAAGGCGACGACGAAGCCTTGACCGCGGCGGCGGTCAGGCGGCAGCTCGAGGACACAGAGGAAGTGAAGCGCCAGCTCGAGGACCAATTCCTACTGCCGTCGGCCAGCTTCTCAACAGAATGGCTCAACCGCCTTCAGCAGCGATGGGACTTTGAGGCCGACTACGCCTCGCTCTTGAAGATTGCGCCCCCGCAGTCGCGGACCGTCACGCGCTTTCTGCGCCGCGGCCTCGAGGGCAGGGTTACCGGTTATGAAAACGTCACGGTGCCCATGAATAGTGCCACGGCCAAAAACTCGACCAGTCTGCTGCGAAAGCCCGCAAGCCGCGCCGACTTTGTGAGGGGGGCTGCTGGCTTCTTTCCATTCGCCCCGGGCGGACTCGACGGTATCGAGGCCACGGCCGCCCTCGAGGACCAGGTTCTCGCTGGCGGGACGGCTGATGAGCATGGCCCTCGCGCAAACAAGCTTGAGAGAGTCATCCAAATCGGTGCCCAGGGAGGCTTGCTCCAAGTGGCTCCGGGCATGAGCCGAGGCATAAACTTCGCCGAGAGAACAGCATCTGACGACAATGAGGACGCGAATGCCATCAAGCAGGTGCTCGAGGAGGACCCCGAGGACCCAGGCCACGCAGAGCGGCATGACGACGACGGCTCCCCCCGTGACTCGCAAAACGACGCCCTCAACGACCAAGAGGACGGTGACGACATCGACGACATCTTGCCCGTCGAGTTCCCGTCCCTCGAACCCCATGGCGTGCTCGCCGTTTCCAGCGCCAGAAAGGCCGGCCGCGAATGGGCACACATGGTCGACATCTCGGGCGGCATGCCCAACTTTAGGGAGCTGGTGCCCGACATGGCGCGGGAGTGGCCCTTTGAGCTCGACACCTTCCAAAAGGAAGCCGTCTATCACCTTGAAAACGGCGACTCGGTCTTTGTGGCGGCCCATACTTCAGCCGGTAAGACGGTCGTGGCCGAGTATGCCATCGCCCTGGCGGCCAAGCATATGACAAAGGCCATCTACACGTCTCCCATCAAGGCCCTCAGCAACCAAAAGTTCCGCGACTTCAGAACCGACTTTGAGGACGTTGGCATTCTGACTGGCGACGTGCAGATCAACCCCGAGGCAAGTTGCCTCATCATGACGACGGAGATTTTGCGCAGCATGCTCTACCGGGGAGCGGACCTGATACGCGACGTCGAGTTTGTCATTTTCGACGAGGTGCACTACGTCAACGACTTTGAGCGAGGCGTCGTGTGGGAAGAGGTCATCATCATGCTCCCCGAGCACGTCTCACTGATCCTGCTCTCGGCAACTGTCCCCAACACGCACGAATTCGCCTCATGGGTGGGCCGCACCAAGCAAAAGGACATCTACGTCATTTCAACCTCCAAGCGCCCGGTGCCCCTGGAGCACTATCTCTGGGCCGGCAAGGATATTCACAAGATTGTCGACGCCGACAAGAAGTTTGTCGAAAAGGGCTGGAAGGACGCACATGGCGTCGCCCAGGGCAAGGATAAGCAGAGGCCAGCAGAGACCACCATGGCCACCCGGGGCGGCAATCCTCGCGGTGGCCAGCGCGGTGGCCCCCAGAGAGGCGGGCAGCAACGGGGTGGAGGCCGAGGCGGTGGCGGACAACAACAACGCGGAGGTGGTGGCCAGCAAAGAGGACGCGGCGGCCCTCCCCGTGCCAGTCACGCTCCCGGCCACATGGGCCGAGCCGGGCGCCCCGGTGGCATGTCGTCTGCCGCTCAGGACAAGAACTTGTGGGTTCATCTGGTCCAGTTTCTGCGTCGGCAGAGCCTACTTCCGGCATGCATCTTTGTTTTTTCCAAGAAGCGATGCGAGGAAAATGCCGACGCGCTGAGCAACCAAGACTTTTGCACGGCGTCGGAGAAGAGCCACGTTCACATGATCATCGAGAGGTCGGTTGCGCGGTTAAAGCCCGAAGACAGGGTGCTACCCCAGATCATCAGGCTCCGGGAGCTCCTGGGGCGAGGCATCGCCGTTCACCACGGTGGCCTGCTTCCCATTGTCAAGGAGCTGGTGGAGATTCTGTTTGCCCAAACGCTGGTCAAGGTGCTCTTTGCCACGGAGACGTTTGCCATGGGTCTCAATCTCCCGACTCGGACGGTGGTGTTTTCTGGGTACCGGAAGCACGACGGCCACTCGTTTCGGAACCTGCTGCCCGGCGAGTATACCCAGATGGCCGGCCGTGCTGGTCGGCGCGGCCTGGACACTGTTGGCTCCGTCATCGTCGTGCCTCCGGGGGGCTCGGACGATGTGCCTCCCGCAGGGGAGCTGCGCAACATGATACTCGGCGAGCCGTCCAAGCTGCGGTCCCAGTTCCGCCTGACGTACAACATGATCCTGAACCTGCTGCGAGTCGAGGCGTTGAAGATTGAGGAGATGATTAAGCGTAGCTTCTCTGAGCACGCCACCCAGCAGCTGCTGCCCGAGCACGAAAAGGATGTCAAGCTGGCCCAGGCGGATCTGGCCAAGGTCAAGCGAGAGTCGTGCAAGACGTGCGACACCGCCATGGACGAGTGCCACCAGGCCGCGCAGGACTACAAGCAGCTCACGCACGAGCTTTACAAGGGGCTTCTGAGGATCACGATTGGGCGGAGAATGTTTACGCCGCAGCGCCTGGTGGTGTTTAGCTGGGAGGGCATACGCACCGTCGGCCTGCTCCTCTCCGAGGGCATGAGCCCGAGGGGCTCCTTGGAGGAGCCGGTGATTCAGGTGTGCGCCGTGAAGCCTCTGAGGGAACGGCGCGACGCCACCGACCAACTGCCCTTTATACCCGCCTTCCGCCGCTACTTGCACAGGCTGCCTCAGGGCAAGCGACGGATGCAGACGAGGACGCTACATGTGCCCCTCAGCGATGTCGAGTGCCTCACAAGATGGGTCATCAGGGGCACAGTGCCCGAGATTCTCAAACCCGGCCAGATCGGACAACTAGCGATGGAGCGGCTTCAGGAGATCTGCTACGCTTGGGACGATAGGTGGGACGAGCAGGACATGGGCAGGATCAAGAGCCTGCAGCTGCAGGAGATTGTGGAGAAGAGGGCGCAGCTGGTGCAGTCCATGTCAGACTCGCCTGCGACGCGGTGCCCGGGCTTTTTGAAGCACGTGAGTCTCGAATCGTCGTGGAGGTCTCGATGATGCAGCGGTGCGTTAACAGATTGGACAGTTTGCCATGTGTCACGACGAATGGCTCATCAAGGAGCACATCTCGCAGCTGAAGCAGTCGCTCTCGGGCCAGAACCTGCAGCTGCTGCCCGACTACGAACAGCGCGTGCAGGTGCTCAAGGAGCTCGGCTTCATCGACGACGCGACGCGCATCCAGCTCAAGGGCAAGGTGGCGTGCGAGGTGCACTCGGGCGACGAGCTGGTGCTGACGGAGCTCATCCTGGACAATGTGCTGGCCGACTTTGATCCGGCCGAGATTGCGGCGCTGCTGTCGTCGTTTGTGTTCCAGGAAAAGACGCTGGTCGAGCCGACGCTGACGGGCAACCTTGGGCGCGGGCGCGACACAATTGTGGCCATTTCGGAAAAGGTCAACGACGTGCAGACGCGGCTGCAGGTGATTCAGGCGGCGGACGACTCCAACGACTTTGTGTCGCGGGCGCGCTTCGGGCTCATGGAGGTGGTGTACGAGTGGGCGCGGGGCATGAGCTTCAAGAACATTACGGCGCTGACGGATGTGCTCGAGGGCACCATTGTGCGGACGATTACGCGGCTCGACGAGACGTGCCGCGAGGTCAAGAACGCGGCGCGCATCGTCGGCGACCCGGAGCTGTATCTCAAGATGCAGCAGGCCCAGGAGTTGATCAAGCGGGACATTACCGCCGTGGCCAGCCTGTACATGTGAGGGGGGGGCTGGGGGAAGGGTCGAGTATGGCTGGCTGTTGTTGCCAAGGACGGGGCGAGATGTGACGTGCACAACGCATGTCAGGCATATCATGGCTGACGAACAAGGGAACGGAAAAGGGGCCGATGGGCGAGTTGCGCAAGAGGCGGCTCAGCAATTGTGGTAGCCAAAAAAAAAATACGTCGCATTCTAGCCCGATGCATGTCAACAGGCATGTCCAGTTCTCTCCCAAACGCCTGACAATGTTCCCGTGACCCATCAGAGTAAAAAGCCGTGCCTCCACGACAGACCGGCAGTTCGTCGCCCTTTGATTTGGGAATTGAATCAACTCCAGGTCTCCAAATTCCCCGCATCCTTTGATTCGTCTGATTTGCATTTCCACTCCCTTTTCATCGCGTCTCGGACTTTGGCTGTCTAAGCCCTCAGGGCGCGCAGCCTCTGCTGCAGCTTATCCTCCTCTTCGGCCGTGGGCTCGCTGGTGGCGGAGGCGGGCTGGGGCTCGGCGGCGGCAGGGGTGGCCTTGTTGAGCTCGCGGCTGAGCTCGATGCCGGCGTCGTCGGCGAGCTTGCCGAGGAGCTCGTGGACGGCGTCCTCGCCGACCTGGACCGAGGTGGACTGGGTGATGGCGTCCTGGTAGATGCCGTTGGACATGGCGTACTCTTCATTCTGCTGCTTGAACTGCTCGAGGGTGACGAGGGTCTGAGCCAAGAGTGGTTAGCGATTTGCGGCGCCGGCACGGCTCGTGCATGCCAACGACGGGGGCTCACCTTTTCCGGATTCGTGTTCCTCTGGGCGACGTTCATGGTCCGCGACGACTGGCCCATCATGTGCGTCATGCGGTTCATGGCATTGTTGGCCTGGATCTGGGCGGCCGAGAGCTCGGCCATGTCGGCCATCTGGTCCATCTGCTGGGCGAGGGCCTGCTTGGAGAGGAGCATCTTTGCCTTTTGGTAGGCCTTTTGCGTCTCGCCCTTTTTCAGCAGGTCCTGGATCTGCTTGCGAAGCACGGGGTCCTGCTTGGCCGCCTTTTGCGCCTCGCGCCGGGCCTGCTTGGCCTGGAAGCGGGCCTGGAACTCGACCTGCGTGTCGCGGGCGAGCTGGCGGTTCGACATGGTGTTGGCGGGGCGGGACGGCTTGCGATGGCGCGGTCGTTCGGAGGGAGAAGCGGCAGGAGGTCGGGGTAAGGCTGCGGGCGATGGATGGATGGGATGGCGGTTCGCGCTTCAGCCGTGCGTGGGCGGATCGGAGCGGCTTGGCCGATTGTCATGTGAGTGGAGGGGGTTGCGGGGCGCCACGAGGTGACGCATATTCTGCACGGCCACAGGCTTCACGCCTCACCAGCCACGCTGACCCCAGTGCATATGTCCATGTATGTGCAGTACTATACACCGTATACTTGAGTACACTCCCATGTGGCTTGAGCCATTGACGAATGACGGCTTTACGCATTCATTCATTCTTTCAGCTCCTTTCCCCTCTTCTCCTCCCTCTCCATCGGCTCCCAGTGACATCTTCCCTGCTCAAGATTGACACGCAGCCATCGATACGTCGCATCCCCATCCCCGAGCTGCCCGAGCTGCAACAAGCATGGCGACAAAGGGCAAGCTGAACGTTCAGAGCTTCCCGAGACCGCCGCGGCTGGAAAAGACGTCGCGACACCTACGCATCACGTACCAGGGCCAAGAGGTTGCCGATACCAGGGATGCCTACTGGGTGCTCGAGACGCACCACCCGCCGAGTGCGTCTCTCCTGCCCCCCTCTGTGATATGAGGGTCGAGCTGCAGTCTGCGGGACAGGGCTGTGCCCGAGTGCCCGCCCCCGCTCCAGTCGCCATCCCCTCCTCGTCTATCCTGTCCTGTCCTGTCCCATCGTCCGTCGTGTCCTGCCCTGTCCCGTCCTGGCCCGTCCCGGGTCGCACAAAGCCAGAGAGGGAGAGCTGATTCTTGCCCACGCGCATGCTTTGCGTGCGAGTCGGCGGCGCAGCATACTACCTCCCGCCGTCGTCCGTCACGGCGGCCCTGACGCGCACCGGGCGCTCGACATGGTGCGAGTGGAAGGGTACGGCGACGTACTGGCAGGTGGCGCTGGGGGACGGCAAGGCGGTGGTGGCGGACCGCGTCTGGTCGTACGAGGAGCCGACGGCCGGCTTTGAGCCGTTGCGCGGCCACCTATCTTTTTACGCGGGGCCGCCGTGGGAGTGCTTCGTCGACGGCGAGAGGGTCGGGGCGCAGCCGGGCGACTTTTACGGCGGATGGGTCACGTCGGACATCGAGGGCATCGTCAAAGGGAGGCGAGGAAACCTGGACCCTGCAGTCTAACGTCGGGTCGGGAAGACACGCGCTTCTCCTCTTATATACCGTTCCATGCTATATGCCATGGTTGGGAGGGGAAGGGATCTCCTTGTCAGCGCGCGGGAGGCGGAGACGACGACAGGAAAAGAGGGCCCTCATTCATGCTCGTTGACAGGGTTGATGGCAGTACTGTTGCATCCGCCACGGCTAATGACACGAGAGGCTTTGGTCAGATGTCGGATAGGACAGAGAGGCATGTCTGTGTGTGTACTGTACATATGTACGTGTGTGTATGCAGAGTATATTCGTACATGTGTATATTATGCATGTAAAACACGACGGCAATCACTCTCTGGGTACGGTTGGGTGAGGCATGCGTGGGTACTAAGCATGCACATATGCAATAAGAGACGAGGAGTGGCAGTCTGGCGAGGTGACTGCAACGCCAACCTGCCAATCCTCTCAGTCACGGCGAGGGACGAATAGAACGTTGAGCGAGGGCTTTTGCCGGATCCGTGCCGTCTTGGGACGACAATCAATGTCTGCCACAAATTTGCAGGTACATACTCTGTACTGTACATACAGAGTATAACGTGCTTTTAATAAAAGCCACATCACTTGTCAAGGTTGCCTCTGGGCGTCGACTCCATTTGGCTGGCACACAGTACAGAGTATGTATATGTCATGTATGTACATGCGTATGGGCGCGGTACTGCATGGCTCCAAGTCGAGGCTGTCGACGGGCCAATGTTGCGACGAACGACTGGTCGTGGTCGAGCTGCGAGTTGCATCGCCTCGGAGCAGCGGCTGGCCTGTCGTTGGCGTCACGGAGCTTGGAGGCGGCGCCGGCCAGCGGACAGAGAGAGAGAGGTACAGGGGACCTGCGCCCACAGGACGGGAATCAAAATCTTCAGTGGGCCCTGCAGTGGGGAATGCGCTGAAAGGCAGAGAGCCCAGGGAGAGCCGCCTTTCGGACATCTTCCATCACCCGGCCGGGCGCACAGTGGGGTACGGAGCGTCACGGTGCGACACAGTGCCGATTTGGCCCTTTCCCTGTCTGCCTCCTCCTCCCCCCCTTCCTCCTCGTCATCGGCCTCGTTTTTTTTTCTCTCCCTCTCCTCGCTCCCCCCCCCCCCCCTCTGGCCTCTCTCTCTCGGTGCCCAGCTCGGTCTCCTCGCGCACATGTCCCCGGTGACGGCCTGTGCGTCTGACAAATGATGGAAAGCTCGCTTGCAGATCGCGGCCCGCGCGCCAAGGGCTGCCGGCAGATGGGCGCCTGCGTGTGATTCGCCACGGCTCCGACAGGACCATCTGGGCCGATATCACGTCGGCTGCTCCGCTCCGCTCCTCCAGCACACACACACAAAAGAAAAGAGAGAGGGAGAGTTGCACAAGGCCGTGTCGACGCATTCCCTTGCAACAGGGGGTCTCCCAAACGGGTCACATTGGCTGTGGCCCCATTGTCCGCCCCTATCTAGGCCGTCGGTAGGCCCCGGCTCCTTGCTTGCCACGCCGCGTGTTTATTATCCATGTACAATACAGAATCCACCTTGCAATATAGCTGGACGGGCACGGCTCGTGCCGTTTCTCCTTTGACGACGAGGTTGCTCAAACCTGCTTCGAGCAGCATGGCCGACGCAAACTCGGTGCCAGTCGACACCCTCCTCAACACTGTCTTGTCGTGTCGACGCTCCAACATTGTCACATTCTCTTGTCCATGACGCTTGCTCATGACGATCCCCACGCTTCGACGACCATGGAGCTCAGCACCACTTCTTTGGCCATTGAATCATGGGTCCTCTTCGCCCTCGGCGTCATCGTCGTCGCCTGCCGCATTGCCTCGCGCCGAATCAAGCTCGGCAAATGGAGAGCCCTCATGATCGACGACTACCTCATGGTCTTTGCTCTGGTGCGCCGCCGCCGGTCCATGCCATGATGCCTTGCCCGTCCCTCTGACACACGCCAGATCAACTTCACCGGTGTCGTCGTCACCATCAACGAGGTTGCCAAGAATGGCAGCAACTACATGCGTCCCGAGGCCGCCGCCGCCCTCTCCCCGGCCGACGTCCAGAGGGCCGTCTACGGCAGCATCATGACGTTTGTCCTCGAAATCTTTACCCTCACCGCCACCTGGACCATCAAGGCCTGCCTCTTGCTTCTCTACGCCCGACTTACGTACGTCGTCTTGCTGCGCCGGGACGGAGCCTCGTCGTCGCGTCTTGTCCATGTGCTGACCGTCATGGGCCTCTTCAAGGAGAAACACGTTGACGAGACAACACACGCTCGTCAAGATCGCCGCCATCTACTGCGCCGTCACGTACCTGGTCGTTGTCTTCATGTTCATATTCTTCTGGTGCAGCCCGACGCGCGAGTACTGGGCCGTGCCCGTCAAAATCAGTACGATGGCAGCGCAAAGCGAGGCGGGAAGGCACAGGCGTGACTGACGGACATGCAGTGCAATGCGCAACCTACTACCACCACATGATCTTCGCCACGGCCTGCAACATCTCGTCGGACCTCTTGCTTCTCTTTATCCCCATCCCCATCATCATCAAGACGCGCTTGGCGATTAAGAGGTGCGCAGCGGACTGACGACGTGCCGATCTGCCGGCTGACTAGTGCTCCAGGAAGGTCATTCTCTGCCTTATTCTGGGACTGGGTGTGTTCAATGTGAGGATACCGCGGTTTTTGCGAGTGCCCCTTTTTGCCCTCTCGGCTGCTGACTTGCCTCGGCACACTGCAGATCCTCGCCTCGATCCTCAACCGCTACTACAACTTCAGCACACCAAACTCGTACGTATTCCTGTACTGGTACGTGGCCGAGGTGGGCGTCGCCGTCATGGTTGGCAACCTGCCTCTGTGCTGGCCAATCCTGCGGCTGGTGCTAGGCAACACGGAAGTCACCAAGACGCCATCATATCACGGCGACACCATCAGCGGCAGCACCCGCAAGAAGCGGCTCAGGAACCCTTTGGGCACAGTGGGAACGACGGTCATGGGCACCAACTGGGACAAGCTCGAGGACCAGGAGTGCAACGGCGCGACGAGCGAGGGCTCGCACTCTCAGCGAGTCGGGTCGGACCACGGGAGCCAGATCGAGCTGGTACTGCAGGGACACAAGCACAACCACCACGCGGCGGTGAGCGCCAATCGAGGCGAGGAACCCCAAGTGCAGCGGCCGTGCCCGGCGCGGGTGGCGGAGGCGACGAGCGGCGAAAGCGGCGGCGACAAGATCATGGTGATTACGACGGTGGACGTTTCGTCGGAGCCGCCGCGGTGACGAGGCGCCCTGTCCCTCTCGCACGAAGGTGTTTGGAATAAAACTGGCGAGGTTCGGGGGCGAGGAGGGTTTGCTCTGATGGCTGATGCGGCATCGAAATGACGTGACGAGCGAGCAGGGTTGGTTGGCGGGCACGCAGTGGCTCCCCGATGGAGCGAGGCCCCTGGGGATTCACGTGATTCTACGACGTGCGATGATGGCATGGGGGCATCCGGGCATCCGGGCATCTGGGCATCTGAGCATCTGGGCATCTGGGCATCTGGGCATCTGGGCATCTGGGGAGGAGAGGGACGTGTTGAACGACGGTTCATGTGTTTGGCTTCCCAGAGGGGGGACTGGTGGCGGCATCCAATATTCCCACATGCCTAAAAGGCGGTTTTCCTTTTTACTTCTTCTGCAGACGTCTTGTATTCGTACGCTATACGCATAATGGAGTGGTCAACGCGTCAGGGCAGTGACTGGGGGTGCGACGTCTGATGATGGGTCCAGTCACGGCTTGGCCCCGGACGCTCGCCATGACATTGGGGTGAGATGACATGGAGACTGTAGGGCCATGGATGGACGGGAGTCTCTGCTCGGCACATGAGCGGCAGCCGGGCCCTCAGCTGCCGAATGGGGCGATCCGGGCTGGCTGGGCGAGGCTGAACAGACAGACAATGAGTCTGTGACGGAAAAGGTGGAGGTGGTGGTGGCGGCGGCGGAGAGACTCGAGACACCAAGGAAGCTGGGCGGTGGGAGGCCCGAGGATTGAAGGATGACGGATGACGGATGAGGGGGCTGCTTATGGTGCCCTGATATTGATATTACTGTACATATGTATGTACAGTAGTTGGTCCTATCCTGGCATGTCCTGGTTGATTAGACAGGTGTCTGAGTGGGATGGCTCTCGCACCGGCTGGACCAAAGGGGAAGAACAAGCAGGTTTCTTTTTGCTTTTTGGCCTTTTTGCTTTTTGGCCTCTTTTTCTTTTTGGTCTCTTGTCTCGGCCGGTGGGGAGATGTGATTATGCCGGGGGCGCAGAGCAGAGCAGATCAGAGCAGAGCAGAGCAGGGCCGCTGCATGCAGCCGCACGCAATCAGAGCTGCCGCCGCTGCTGCAGCGAGCCTCTTTGATGGCCCCAGTGCCAGAATCCACATGTCCAGGCGACGATGATGCGCCAGGGCGGAAACAGGGGGCCCAGCCACGGCGGCGGGCAGCTGCATGCCCTTTCCCACCGTGTCCGACGTCTTTCTCTCTCGCTTGGGTCACCCAACAGTCAGAGACAGGACCCCGGGGCCCCATTTCCACCACGGCTTGGTGCGTCGGCGGCTGAAGACATGGGCGTAGAGAGAGAGAGAGAGAGAGAGAGAGAGAGAGAGAGAGAGAGAGAGCGTTGCATTCCAGTCGGCCGGGCCCACGCAGAGAGGCATTAAATGCACGTGGAAGGAAGGGGGGGGGGGGGCCATTAACCTAAACGGCAAACGGGTAAAATAATAATTCATCGTGGCGGTCCCCCGTGTAAGACGCGGGCTGCCAAGCTTCATCTGGCCAAGGCGGATGAATTGAACCTTGTTGGTGGTGATGGCCAGGCATGTACATATGTGCAGAGCATTCTGTCTCCGTCGCATCGCCCACCCGTCGTCGTCGTCTCTCAGGCGCCCCCATGGAGAACTCGCTGGTTGTGTTTCCCGCGGCCCCGCCCCGGCAGCGACGGGGCCGGGGGCCATCCACCACGCCCGGCCGGCCTCGACTTATGTACATATAGCCATGTACATACATACACCAAAGCTGGCGCCGTATCCGTATAGTGCATGCACATACAGAGCAACGGACGCGCAGAGTACATACATACGACCACTGCATTGCATGGCCCGCGCCTGTGCGTCAGTGGCCCATGGCGGGACTCATGCCATGGCCCCCCCCCCCCCAAAAAAAAACAACCATCGGCCCATTCTCTCTGCGTGCCCTCTGCGCTCGTCCTGATTGAACCGGGGGAACTCGACGGGCAAACCATGTCCGTGCCCCCATGTATGCACTCCATTACACGCACATGCATGCCGTGCAACGCTGCATCGAGGAAAAAAAAAAAAAGGTCGATTCCTTCTGGAAAACCGGCTGACGGCCTTGGCTCTCCTCCTCCTCCTCTGCCCCGCCAGCGCCCACCCCCGCATCTTTGTCTTGTCTCCTCGGAGAGACAAAGACGCACTCTGCTCACACTTGCAGGCACCAAAAAGTTCCCATGGTGTCGAGCGCAGCAAACATGTTTCACGGCCCGTCGGCCAAAAGGGGGACGGACCCGTGACAGGCTTGGCCGAGGCCCATCCATCGCCCAGCGGCCACATGCAGTCTGCAGCGCGCCCTCGCTTGCCCGGGCGGAGAGAGAGGGCCCCGTTTGCGAGAGAGCCGCCTTTCTGTGGCCCCACCCGGACGCGGCCATATCTGCGTCCCACTTACATACACATGCGTCCTCGTACATACATGCCTATACCCCCACGATGGTGCATGCACACTCGGCCTCTCCTTCGTGTACGAGTACGTGCGCCGGCCACCTACAGTGCGTGTATAGATGTCCGTGTGCCTCGGTGATTCGAGCACCCAACGCCCTTCCGTCCCTCCCTCCGTCCGCTCGCCCGCCCGCCCCCCGTCTCTGACACGGCTGTGTGTGTGTGTGTGTCTTGTTCCCCCAGACATAAACCCTGTCCTTCCTCACCCCCACCCTTCCTGTTCTTCCTTCCCTCCCTCTCTCGTCTTTAGGGCGTTCCATTGCAGCATCTCCGTCACACTCTTCACCGACCACTGATCCGCCGTCGTGTTGGTACTGAGAATCAGTATCGTCACCGCACCACAGAGGTCATACTCTCTTACTTTCCCACCTTCTCTCTGCTGCGTGTCATCTTTCTTGTCCGTGATAGGGCCGTTGCGTTGCAAAAGCTTGGAGCAAAAGGATAAAAAAGGGGGGTGTCGAGGTGTGTGTGTTGGTGTTCCCATCCCACCAACATGTCGGCACAAGGAGGGACGGCCCAGGGCACGGCCGAGCTGTACGACGACGAAAAGGGGGCGGCCCTGAGCACGGCGCCGTCGGCCACCGACGCCGAGTCGGCCGTCCCGCCGCCACTGCCGCCGTCCCGCGCCGCCGTCGCCCCACCCGCCGCTCCGTCCCGGCTCGGCGCGCTCAATGCCCGCATCGAGGGCCTGGCCGGCTTCGAGGCCCGCGGCATCTCCCGCGTGCCGCCCGAGGAGCGCCGCCGGCCCAGCCTCTCCGACGACATGCAGGTGGCCATCATGTGGTTCAGCGCAAACATCTCGCTCAACAACCTGGCGGCCGGCATGCTCGGCCCCCTGCTGCTCAACCTCGGCTTCCTCGACTGCGCGCTGCTGGCCGTCTCGGGCGCCCTGGTCGGCAGCCTGACGACGGCCTACATGAGCATCTGGGGGCCGCAGAGCGGGAACCGCACCATGGTCAGTGGCCGTCTCCGTCTCCCGCCTCGGGCCGACTAACACGGCCTCCCCACAGGTTGTCCTGCGCTTCTTCATGGGATACTGGCCCTCCAAGATCCCCTGCTTCCTCAACGTGGTGCTCATGGTCGGCTACGCCACCATCGACGGCATCATCGGCGGCCAGGTGCTGTCGGCCGTCAGCGGCGGGCAGATGACCATTGTCGTCGGCATCGTCGTCGTCTCCGTCGTGTGCTGGGTCGTGGCCGTCTTCGGCATGGCCCTCTTCCAGCGCTACGAGCGCTACTCGTGGCTGCCGCAGGTGCTGGCCCTCTTTGTCCTCATCGGCGTCGCCGGCCCCTACTTTGACGCCTCGTCCCAGTCCAAGGCCGAGGGCGCGCTGCTGGCCGCCCAGCGCCTGTCCTTTTTCAACATTTGCCTCTACGTGCCCAACTCGTGGGCCGCCGCCGCCTCCGACTTTTACGTCTACTACCCGGAGAAGACGTCGCGCGTCAAGATCTTTTGCCTGACCCTCGTCGGCATCTGGACCGCCTTCTGCCTCGTCTACCTCATCGCCATTGGCCTCGGCACCGGCGTCGCCAACATGCCGGCCTGGTCGGCTGCCAACGCCGTCAGCTCGGGCGCCCTCATCGTCGCCGGCTACGCGCCCCTGGGCGCCTTCGGCGGCTTCTGCTCCGTCGTCGTCGCCCTGGGCGTCATTGCAAACTCCATCCCCAGCACCTACTCGGCCGCCCTCGGCTGCCAGACGCTGGGCCGCCACGGCAAGGCGGTGCCGCGCTGGGTCTGGTCGTCGCTGCTGGTGCTCGTCGAGCTGGTGCTCGCCGTCGCCGGCCGCGAGCACCTGGTCCTCATCTTCCAAAACTTCCTCGCCCTCATGGGCTACTGGGTCGTCATCATGGTCGTCATCGTGCTCGAGGAGCACCTCGTCTTCCGCCGCCGCCGCACCTGGGACTGGGCTCGCTACGAGGACCGCGCTCATCTGCCCGTCGGCTGGGCCGCCCTCGCCGCCTTCCTGCTCGGCTGGGTCGGGGCCATCCTCGGCATGAGCCAGGCCTGGTACGTCGGCCCGCTGGCCAAGCTGGCGGCAACGGCCGATGTCGGCCTCTGGGTCGGTTGCGCCTTTACGCTTGTCGCCTTTGCGCCGCTGCGCCACCTCGAGCTCACGCTTGTCGGCCGCTGAGGCCCGTGTCTGGTGCGTTGCCTCTTTCGCAATGGCTCACCATCTGCTGGGACGGCGGCTGTTCTCTCTTTGGCTGCGATGGCGTCGGAGGCTGGGCACTTTGATGACATGAATAAATGACGTGACGAGGAGCAAGATTTGTATATCCGTGGCGGCCTAAACATTTCCCGTGCTCCGTACCTACATGACGTGTAATCAAAAACTCTCCATTTAGCGAGCAGCATCACCACCTCTCTCTGCCTTGCCTACGCTCACAGCAGCCTCTTGATTCAACTTGTACACGGCTCGTTGTATCTATCCCCGTATGCTCTACAAGCTGTTGCGCCTCGTTGCAAGCCTCTATCCGAGCAACCCAAGACGTGGCAGCAATGCGTCGTCGTCGCTTCATCAGCTCTCCTCCTCTCCCACGTCGCCGGTGGCTACTCGACGGCATCGTCCAGAATCATGCGAGCCGCCTTCTCGGCAATGGCGTAGACTGTCGCCTGCAAATGTGCGCTAATCTGCAGCGGCATGATGCTCGCGTCCACCACCCTCAGGCCCTTGACGCCGTACACGCGAAGCCGCTCGTCGACGACGCCTCCTTGGATGCCTGCGCGGCCGCCCATGCCGCACGTGCCGACGGGGTGCCAGTCCGTCACCGTCTTCTCCGCGATCCACGCCTCCAGCCGGTGCTCATCGCCCAGTGTCGAGGCCGAGGGCTCCGCCGCGCCGCGCACGATTCCGGCCAGCGGCTCAGTGGCGGCGATGCTGGCCGCGAACCGGGCGCTCTCCTTCATGGCCTGCAGGTCGAGCTGGCCGTGGGCTCCGCCGTAGTACCCCGGGTCGATGACGGGTTGGTCCTCGGGCGTTGCCCTGCTGCCGTCGGGCCCTGGACGGATGTGGATGGAGCCGACGGAAAAGGGGTACTGCAGTATCTGCAGCATGGTGCCGTACTGCTTCCCGTCCTCGCCCTTGAAGCTTGTGCTCCAGTTGCCGAGGTCAAAGATGTACTCGACCTGGCCTAGTCTGGCTGTGCCGTCGAGTCGCTGCTGTAGGACGGGCCGCTTATCGGCATCAAAGACGGCCAGCTCCCCGGCCTGGCGCGACATGGCCGCCAGCCTCTCGTCCGGCACGAAGTGGTTGAATGGAACATAGGCCATGGAGCAGGGCAGCACCGTGAGAGGCCCGTTGCGGTCCCTGACGTATCGTTCCATCGCCGCCGCCGCCTTGGACTCGTCTCGCTTCAGATTGTCCGGATTCTCGAGATCGGGGTCGACCTCGAAGATCATGGGCAGCACTACGCGCCGTCTTAGCTGACCACTCGGCGAGGCTGTGTCTAGCAAGACTCACTCAGATGGTCCTGGAGGTTCTCGCCAACCTGGGGGCTCTCGACAATGACAGGCACGCCGGCCCGCGACAGCACGTCCGGGTCGCCGATGCCGGACAGCTCGAGAATCTGTGGCGAGCTGATGGTGCCGGCCGACAGAATGACCTCGCGAGATGCGACGGCCACATGCTCCCTGCCCTGGCACGCGAAGCGCACGCTTGTTGCTCTACACTCGCCGCCATCCTGGGCGAGGATGATGCGCTGGACGGTGGCATCGGTCAAGATGTGCAGGTTCGGCGGCGACGTGGCGCAGTAGCTGGTCGCGTAAGAGCGGCTGGCGCTGCGAGGATCGACGGCGTTGACGTTTGTCCAGACGCCAACATTGGAGCCGCCGACGTGGGCCGGGTTGGTGGCGAGGCCGAGGGCGTGGAGGGTGGGATGCCACAGCCGGTGCGAGGGCGAGTAGTCGGTCGAGTACGAGACTTGGATGGGGCCCGAGGAGCCAAAGAGGTTCGGGTCGTGCGAGACGTGGTGCTCGTCTTCGAGGCTCTTGCTCGGCGGGTGAAACGTCTCTGACTGCTTGAAAAAGGGCCTGGGCAGGGCACGTCTGTGTCAGTCGAGCGGACCGTAGGTGCGCAAGGAGCACGAGATACAGGGGCATGGCACACAGCAGCTGATGCCGGGCGAGGGCTTCTCGTTACACGGAATGATGGCATCATGCATATCCAAACGCCGTGGACGGTCGCGCGTGCATATGCTGCTACGCCGCACCACCACCCCAAGGGATAAGAGGAAGGGGACACAAGGGAGACTCACAGCAAGTCGTGCCAGCCCCATGCAGCGTTGCCCAGTGCCTCCCAGGCGTCGTAGTCGGCCCGGCTGCCTCGGTTCCAGGCCATGAAGTTGAGGGCGCTGGTGCCGCCGAGCACCTTGCCCCGGGGCCAGGGCAGACTCCGGCCGCGCAGCCCGGCCTGCGGCGCCGTCTCGAACCCCCAGTCGTGGCGTCCGCCGAGGGCGCGCCCGTACATGGCGGGGATGTCGACGTCGTCTTGGGACGACGAGCCGACGACGCCGCCGGCCTCGATGACACCCACGGTCCACGTCGCCGCCGCGAGCCGAGAGGCAACGGCCAGGCCGGCGGTGCCGCCGCCGATGACGAGAAAGTCAAAGGCTTGCTTGGCGAAGTCATCGGCCGAGACACGACATGGCGTAGGGGGGGGCGAGGGGGGTGCAGATACTGCCGGCGCAGTCTTGGACGTCGTCCTCGCCCCGTTGGACTTTGTCGATATCGTTGCTGTCGTCTTCATCGTCGTTGCGAGAGGAGTCGCCGATTTTCAACCCCCTTTTCCCCCCCAGTCTCCCCTTTCCCCAGGCACGGCCCCTTTTTATTAGGTGATTTGGCTGTTCTAAAATCCCTCCATGTCTTCTTGTTTGCTCGACCGAGACACGGCTAGCCAAGGGGACCACCAACGCCCGTCATCTACTCCTTTGGTGCCGGGGAAAAGGAGGCCCCCCTCGGCAGTCCAAGTCCTGCACGGAGTGTGGGAGAGCAGCACCCCGGGGGGGGGCATCGACAGACGGTCTGAATCTTCCTGTACTACCTGCCTGTTCTGTAGAAGCGCCCTGCCCCGAAAAGGTACCTCGCATGCTCGACCGGAGTGCTGCTGTTTTGGGGGATGTTGTTGGTGAGCCGAACTGGCCCCCCTCGTGGAGCTTCTGCACCCTTCCCCAGCCCATGACCGGGCTTGCCGATGATTCGCCCCCCCCGGGATCGGACGCCGGCCAACGGCACGTACTCTGGAGTGCCACATGAGCCATTTTGAGGGCTGGGACTTTCTTCGTTCCAGCGGCTTGGCTCGCCTGTATGCTCAGCCAGCCACGGGGCAAAGGCTGCGGCCAAGGATCTGATAAGGGCCGGAGGAGAGGAGCAGCTCCACGTCGAACCCCTGCTCGCCGCCATCTGTAACGGCTCGCATAAAAGCGTGCTCAAGGCTAATAAGCGACTTGCCGCTGCATTGATATCCCTGGGTCGCGTCCGCTGGGGCTTACGGCCCTCCCGACCTTGGTCATGCTACCTGTCTACATTTAGCCGGCGGCAGAAGAGGGCTCCGCCGCAGTGGGAGGCCCCGACGTTACAGACACGGGCTGCGACGGAGCCTCGCCATCACTCTGTGCGACTTACTCGGTCGCTGCAGTCACGCTCGCTCACACCTGCGGCTGGTCTCCCGGTGAAAGCGACCTCGTTGGCTTTAACTTCAATATTTCCAGGCTTGGCCGGCGTGAAAAGGCCGCGAATCAACACAACCCCAGCCTTCTCGGTGGGAAAAATCGACGGTCTGGCATGCCAGACGGGGGGCCAATGTGCCACTTGCAAGCGCTACGTACCGCGTCGTTTTGGTCGGGCGCTGACAAGTGGTAATATTCAGGTCCCTGGTGGGTCATTACGATGCCCCCTCTCTCGCTGGATCTCGTCGCGATGTTGAGTCTGGTCGATATGGGGGAGCAGCTTGGACGAGAAGGCGTGCTTCGGGCCTCGGGACGTTGTAGAAGAAGAGTCGCGTCCGGGACGGAGATGTATGGACTGTATGTAATATGTACGTGTGCGTTTACGTACGAGAACTCCAAAGGCAATATGCACATGCGGGACAGGCACATGAGTTCTGACTCTTGACCTCTGCACAAAGGGGGATGCGATTCATGTCGCCCGCGGCGAGAGGCCGTGCAGAAAGCCGTGGGCAAGCAACATGCATGCAGACAAAGAGACTGCACCTACATGGACTGTGCAGTGCAGAGTGGAAGCATCGTGGGAACTGGCCAAGGTTTCCGTCTTTGTCCGCAACAGGATAGGACGTGTGTGTAGGCTAGACATGGTGCGATACGGCAGGGAAGCAACAAACAGAATGTGACGGACGGTAGCATCGGATGACAACAAAGGCTATTTCGCGAGCTAGTGACGACGGGCCAAGAGGTGCGCGCCACGGCCGTGACGGTCAGATAGGGGGCCATGTTTTGGTCTGACTTTTGGACGAGTCGGCTGGTAATTACTCGAGTCAAGAACCTACCTCTTGGGCTGTATATGTATGCATATGTATTCGTAAATATTCGCTCATGAAACTCTGCCGAGTAGGCATGCTCCGTGCATGTAGCTGATGAATCCTTTGCGTAATGCCCGTGTCTGGAAACGCCCGGGCTCCAGCACTCACCGTACCCAAGGCAGGGGGAGCACCACATGAGCGCCATGTCATGCATCCTTCTTCTTCTTGCAGGCTTTCATTTCTTGTCACGTCGTTCGCGCTCTAGTGGTCTGGCGCCTGAGCCGGTTCCGACTGGCGGCGGGCCGAACCCAAGACCCATCGTCTCGGACCCTCCCTTGCGCTGCCGGGCGTGGTTTTGAATGGCTGCCGACAGAGAGACATGGAGACATGCAAGATCCAAGCCAGGCACGGGAGCGGGCGAGGCACGACGAATAAGAAAGGAAATGAGTAGGGGCGCACCGCACCGTCTGGTGTCCAAGATGAGCATAACATCAACACGGAATACTTGACGCTCCAGCCGCTCCGACACCCGTGGGTCGCGCCTGAGTCGGGTTTGACATGGTTCCATGAGGGCATCTTGGGCACTATTCTCGATGCGGCGGCGTCATGTCCAGGTCGAAAAGGCACCTGGGTACCAGGCTTAAATGCCAAGTGCCGTGTGAATCAGGAACCCGAACAATAGCTCGCCCGGTGGAATAGCGCCCATCGCATTGTACCGACTCTGTCGCAGGCTTTGTAATGCAGTATGTACGTAAACGGTATGAGGCAATCTGAAAAGGTCGAGATTGACCAATGTCTCGGCCGCCTCCCTCGGCGATCCGGGCCCTTGGAGGAGGGGAGAACGGCTTGCAAGTTCGGGACGAGCTGGTCGCTCCCTGCCTCTGAAGCAGCCGAAAAGCTTAACAGATTCGATTCAGCCCCCGAGCCAGAACACACGCAGCCCTCGGTAACCTTTCTGCTTGGCTCGTATTTCTTGCTTATTACCTAGGTAAGTAGGGGCCAATAGTGGTAGGGGCCAATAGGGGGCGAGAACCCTGGGAGGTGCCTCGACGCCAGCAGGGCGGATTCCAGCAGCTTCTCTCGATTCGTGGCTGTCGAGTACCAAGCAAATACGACGTACTGTCCCGATTTACGGACGGGCTGGGATCGTGTTGCAGCACAGCCGACCAAAGGTACATACATACATTTTACGCCCAAAAAAAAATACACGAGAATCCGCGCTGGCATCGCACCGCCAACTTGCCTCTAGTGATCTGCACGTCTCCCTTTCTCTCGTGCTGCAAGTACGGATCGGATACTTTACGGAAGACGCGGATACATATGTACATTGCACACCTGGGGCTGCCCACTGAGCCTTCGACTCGTACGAATACAGTCAGGCAAGCTCAACTCAGCATGCCTGCCTGCCGCGCGTTGCCAAGGCAAGGTGCCTCCATGCCTAGAGCAGGCGCTACTCGCGACTCTTCTCCGACCCTGGTGGCCGCCCCTTCCTCGCGAGGCACGGTACAAAGCATGTATGTACATGATGTATGTACGAATAGGTACAAGCCGAAAAAAGTAACTGTGCTCTCGCAACTTGAAACTAAAACACACCTGCTCCTGCTGCCCTCCCCACCCCCCACTCCCCTGAGGCTAGGCGGTATCCACTCGTCCTTTGCTTGCTCCTCCCTCCTTCCAGGTTGGAATCAAGGCGCAGCCCCCTCCGCCGTCCCCTTCCCTCCCGAACCTGCCCTTGTTGCGGGGCCCCCCTTTTTTGTGTACATACCCATGTATACAGCACCGTACCGACCCTGACCTGCCTCAGGCATCCCGCCCCCCCGAACCAACCACTGTGTCCTCTAGATAAAGACCCTCCACAGCCCGCCGTCCACCTACGGAAGCGTGCCTGGCCCGACGCCAGATTGAAAAAGACACGCTGTCCTCTCCTCTCAACCATCGTCACCTGATCCGGCACACCCACCTGTCCTCGTCATCACCCACCCGCCTCCTCCGTTTAGGCTCCACTCCGGCCGCTGACTCACTCGCTGCCTGTCATGCCGCCGAAATATAACAGTCTTTGACGGAACGGGATCCTGTAGCGTCACTACCAAAGCAAGTCAACTCCAAAGGACTCGGCGGCGTCAACCACTCCGCCCCTTCAACGCCCCTTCAACACCCGAGTCCCCAACATGGCGCTTCAGCAAACCTCGCCCACCGTCAAGCTCGAGGCCTCGATCGAGCCGCTCATCTCGGCGGTTCCCAGCGAAGGCCTCGCTCCCCTCTTTTCACCGCCCAGTCCCTCGTCTCCCTCGGCCGCGACGATGAACCCCATGGACATGATGACACCCGAGCACACGGCAGAGGACGACGAGCGGTTATCTTCAATCCCCGAAGATTTCCAGGATCAGTCGGAGACTCCCGGGGGCTCGGCGGAAAAGAAGTCTTCGAAAAAGCGGAAATCATGGGGTCAAGTCTTGCCCGAGCCCAAGACCAACCTCCCGCCAAGGTACGTTTCATGTCGTACCATCTACCCCCTCGGAAACCCCTGCCTAACCCCTCACCGACAGAAAACGGGCCAAGACCGAAGACGAAAAGGAGCAGCGCCGTGTCGAGCGTGTCCTCCGCAACCGGCGCGCCGCCCAGTCCTCTCGCGAGCGCAAGAGACTCGAAGTAGAGGCCCTCGAGATCCGGAACAAGGAGCTCGAGACCTTGCTCCTCAACGCCCAAAAGGCAAACCTGATGCTCGTCGAGGAGCTCAACCGCTTCCGACGCGACTCGGGCGTCGTCACTCGGTCCTCTTCGCCTCTGGACTCGCTCCGCGACAACCCCATCACCCTTTCCCAGCAGCTCTTTAGCTCCCAAGGTGAACTCAAGTCCGCCTCCGAGCACCCGTCCAACCTGGTGGGCGAGCTCATGATGTCGTCTGCCAATCCCACAGTCAACCCCGCCTCACTCTCTCCTGAGCTTACCCCCGTCCCGGATCTCGCCACCGCGTCCGCCCCAATCAAGACGGAAGCGCAGACCAGCCAATTGATGACGGCCACCTCCCCCGACCTGACACAACGTCCTGCAGAGATGTTGTGCGACCTGCGGTGTCATACGTCGGCGGAGGTGTCCCAGTCGTTGGCGGTCTCGCCGAACCGGACCTCGCCACTCCTGGCCTGGACCTTGCAGCTCAGGATGATGCTCCTTTCAGCCTCGGCGATTCTCTCGGCCTGTCATCGGCCCTTGATGCAGATCGCTATGTCCTCGAAAGCGGGCTTCTCGCTTCTCCCAACTCCTCAACTCTTGACGACGATTATCTGGTTGGTGACTCTACCACCGACCTCGAGGCCGAGTCAGCCTTCGACTTCTTCAACATCGACGACTTCCTCAACGACGAGGCAAACCACACCGCCTCAGACTTTGTGGCAGCGAGCGATGACGCCGCTGCGGACCACGGCCTCGAGCCCCAAGTCCACGACTCTGAGATTCAAGTCTCTTAGGAAGATCCTTTCCAGCAGCCCCAATCTGGCGCGTCCCTTGATGGATGCGACGATGGAGGCATTGCGGTTGGTCTCCGAGAGATGCGATGACCGGGTCGAGCACTTGGGGAGCGAGTCCCGTAAGACGCGCGGCGAGAATGGCCAGCTGACACGGTGTCTGAGAGGGGTAAAGTTGCCGTCTCGTGAAGTTCTCGTGACTCTGCTCTGGGCCCTACGGGTTGAGGAGCAGAAGCTTCAGCGAAGGAGTGAGGCAGTACTCGGATCCGGTCGTGGCATCTCAACGGAGCAGCCAACCACAAAATATGTACTCAAAATATCAAAATCGTCTCGGAGGGGGCGGGGAGCCGGCGGTGGCATCAACAAGCGCTATCGCCTGGCCTAGAATTTTTTTTTTCTTTTCCAAACCACGATTCTGTTTGGATGGGATGCGGAGGGCAAGGTATATAGGCGCAAATCGGTTCACGTAGCACGAGGATGAGAAGGCGTGCAATGTATCATTTTATTTACGACGTGCAACCTAAGGAGAAGGATGTCTTGGCTGAAACATTCCTGGACATTCTTGTTCATGTGGCTCGTGATATTTTGCAAGACGATTCCTGTCGTAGTTGCATACTGTCCTCTATGCGAGCTTCCTTGACCAACATCCCTGGCCCCCCGGAGCCTCGGCGACCTCGACTACGTCTTGGATTACAGGCCGCCCATCTCCGCCATGATTGCTTCCTCATCGTCAAACTCGCTCGTCTCGCGGTCATCAGGCGCGCGGGTTGCCTGCTTGCCCCCGCCTTGATCGACTCCTTCTGCCTCGGCGATCAAGGCGTCGAGATCATCTTCCTCGGGCTCCGCATGTGTGGGCCGTGGTGGCGGCGGCGGCAGGGAATGGCCGTCGGCCTGCTCCGCTTCCCCAATGAGGGCGTCGAGGTCATCCGCGTCGTCAAACATGTCTGGACCGCGAGCAGGCGCACGGGGTGTGGCGTCGTATAGATCGTCGTCGTCGGGAACGTCTGGGTCTGGCGAAGGCGTGCGTGGCCGAGAGCTTGGCTCGAGTGGGCGGCCAGCAGTGTCATCGAGTAATAGCGGGGCACTCTCGTCCTCGTCGTCGCCGTCGTCGTCGTCGGCGGATTTGGGCTTGCCCTCGTTGATCCAGGCGTTGCGGGCCGCCATGACGCCCTTTTTGTGGCCCGTCTTCTCGACCATGACGAGGGCGTCGAGGAACTTGGCCTTGGGGAACAAGTCATCGAGCCAGAGCTGATAAAAGGATAGCAGGCGCGAGGCATCCGAGAACTCGTGGCCCTTGCCCTTGAGGCGCAGGTTGCGGGCGCGCTCGCGCAGCTTGGGGATGCCGGCGGGGCCGAGCAGGCGGTCCTCGTCGAGCTTGACGTTGGGAACGCGCAAGCGCTTCTGGACCTCGACCTGCTCGTCGATGCCGAGGCCGGCGTCGGCTTCGGTGCGTTTCTTGGACTTGGTGGGCGGCGGGGAGGCGAAGGGGTCGTCGTCATCGTCGGAGAAGAGGGGGGTGCCGACGCCGTAGTTGTCGAGATCATCGTGCCGGGATGCTTGGGGCTTGGAGGCTGCGGCTGAGGGCATTATCGTGGTTGCTATTTACGCGGCAGTGGGAAATGCAGAGCGGTGCCTCTTGGTCACTCACTCTACGCGTCTCCTCGTAGGGGACGCGACGTGACGCTCACTGAAGAGTGAGGGCAGTTGGTACGTACCGTCCGCGGGGGGGTTAAGGGGTCACGTGCGTGACTGGAGCTCCCCTCACGTGATGTCTCTGCAGCCACCCGCCCAGGCATTGAAGCTTCGCCGACCGACGTCCCCCCAGCCGGCGACGCAATCGGGAGGAAACGCCTCGGGCAAACAGCAGCCGCACCAATGGCCGAACCCACGACGAAGCAGAACCCGGCGTCCTACGTCGGGGTGAGCAAGGTGGTCGAGACGGACTATCCGGTACGAATAGCCTCCCCAAATTGACGGGATCAAGTGGGTGCTTGCGACCCCCAAGCTGACCTTGGATCCTAGCTCATCGACAATGATCCGTACGTCTCTCGGCTCGCGCAACCTCGCCCCTCTGTCGATGGATTATGAGCTCCTGCTCCTGCTGGATAGGGGACGTGGCCAGGTACGAGGTGCTGATGCTGCCGCAGCCATTTCAAGCGTGTCGTCGGATATGCGCGGACATCAGACTACGTGGCCGGCGCCACTGCGGCGGCCTTTGCCCCGGCGGCGCTCATGACGCTTGAGAGGTTTGCGCCCTCGCACGTGGGCAAGGGCGGGTTCGCCAAGGCCATGCGCCTGGCCGGCTTCATCGGCGTGGCTGGCGGATTCCTCTACTTTTACCAACGCTCATGCCGTACGTCTGAACCATGGCGCGTCTTTTTACCCTCAACGGCCGTGGATACAGGGGTCGAAGACACACAAGATTGGGGAGGATACCAATGTTCAAGGAGCAGGCAGAGGAGGGACACGGACCGACACGCAGAAGCAGAGCATTGTGCTAACCAGGGAATGTCTACGTGGCTAGTCCGACTCTACGGCGCAACGGAAAACGCACGCGAGGTGGAAATGGACATGCGCGAGATGGTGGACAGGGTCAAGGCCGGGCAGCCGCTGTACGGCGAGAGCAAGCTCAGCCCGTACCTGCAGGGGGTGGCGGCGCGGCAGAGCAGGTACTCGGCGCTCTTCTTCAGCACGATCCCGTGGTTCAACTTTGTCAACCACAACCAGCACGGCGTCGACACGGCAAAGTACTACCAGCAGGCGGAGCGGGAGCTCGAGGCGGAGCGGACGGCCAAGGGACAGTGAGGGCGCAGGGGCGTGTACATTTCAGAGGTCGTTGGGTTTCGTGGTAGAATGGAAAGTGATTCTTTGCGCTGAAGTGTAATGTCTTGGGTAGGCGTTGTTGAGGCCGAGACAGCTGGGAGCTGCGATGGCCTACCTACCCTGCAGCAACGCCTTGTGCATAATCTGCCAGCAGGGACACGACATCGGCCTGCCTCGGTGTTCCAGAGTGACCATGGGCTTGAGAAGAGTCGAGCTCGAATGGACAGTGCACCGATGGAAAGACAGGGGGGGCGAAAAAGTACCAATAAAGGGTCTCTTCAGATGTCAGCCGTTGGCAGCAGCAGCTTGCTTGAGGAGCTGGCACTAGTCTTTGAACGGCATGGCTCCTCTGCAAAGGCCGTTTCGTCGGCCGGCTCCGAGTCTTTGCCCCGGCCCAAGTTGCATTGCATTCATGACGAGTTGGAGAGTGAGAGGCGAGTGGTAGAGTCGAGACTCGCCTTTGCCCACACACTTGCATGCGACTCACATTGACGGCGTCCTCTTCCCCCCCCCCCCTTGCCTCCTTTGGATATCGACCTGACTCTTGCACCATCTCTTCCTCCCTCTCTCTCACACATGCAGACATCCGCTTGACCCGCATCTCGCGCACAGAGTCCAGACCCACGATGGCGCCCCCCGAGCAAGAGCAGATGAAGCTCCCCATCATCAACCTCGACGTCTACCTCGACGACGCAAGCGCCTCGTCCCCCTCGGTCCGACAAGAGTGCCGCAGGGCAGCCGAGGCCCTCATCACGTACGGGGCGCTGGTGCTGCACGACTCGCGCGTGTCCGACGACGACAACGCGCGCTTCCTCGACGTGGTGGAAGACTACTTTGCGCAGGCCGAGGCCGAGATGCGGCGCGACCAACGGCCCGAGCTGAGCTACCAGATCGGCGTGACGCTCGAGAAGACGGAGAAGCCAAAGTGTGCCGTCGACGAGCCGTGTCTCGACGTGATTCGTCGCCTGCGCCCGTCGCAGCGGCCGCTGGACATCTCGGCGCACTCGCCGGACCCCAAGTGTCGCTTCTTCTGGCGCATGGCCGAGCCGCCGCCGTACGAGACGCAGTTCCCCGGGCTGAATGCGCCCAATGTCGTTCCCGAGGCGGCGCACATCAGGCACCGTTGGGCGCCGTGCATGGATCGCTGGGGGACGTCGATGAAGAATGCGTAGGCCTACTTCTGTCTTGCTACGGTGACAGTGGACTCACGCGCCAGGACGTGCAGCGTCTCCAAGCTCTCGGAAATGGTAGCCATCGGCCTGGGTCTCCCCGCCGAGTTCTTCAGCGATGCCGGGCGATACGGGTTGGTGGCCGCTCCCTCGACTCCCCTTGCAAGAACACCTCGACTTACACGAAAACCCCTAGACCCCATCTCCTCGCCCCGACGGCCTCGGACCTGGCCAAGTACGGGCAAAAGGACACCATCCTCGCCGGCTTCCACACCGACCTCAACTTCCTCACCATCCACGGCCGCTCGCGCTACCCGGGCCTCAACATCTGGGCGCGCAACACGGGCGACCGCATCGCCGTCAAGATGCCGGCCGGAGACCACCTGCTCGTCCAGGCCGGCAAGCAGCTCGAGCACATGACGGGCGGCCTCATCAAGGCCGGCTACCACGAGGTCGTTGTCAACGACGACACGGTTGCCGCCGTCGAGAGGCGCGCGCGCGACTTCCCCGACCGGCCCCTCATCCGCATCTCCAGCACCCTCTTCTGGCACCTCAACTCCGACTTTGACCTGGTCCCGGTGCCCGAGCTGGCGGAGCGCGCGAGAGAGCTGAGGGCTGAGCAGGCCAGGCTTGGCCGCGATGAGGGCGACGTGGCCGCCTATCCCGCCATCAAGGTCGGTCACCAAGTCCAGGGGTGAGTTGCCTTTCCGTCCGTCCGTGACCGAAGGCGTGAGCTGACGACTGTTTCAACCAAGCGAGCTCAAGCACATTGCCTTGATGGTTTGAGACGCCGTGTCATCATGTACCATATCAGCGCCCACGAAACTCTAGCGGTGACGACGAGGTGAAGACGACGTCACGGTGTTTCAAAACGCAGCTGCTCGCTTCAAGTCTGGTGCTTGTGATGGTCGTCTCATGTTGGCAACGGGTAGCACCATGGCCCGCTGGCGAGGAGCGTTTCCAGTTTCGTGACACGATCAGGACACTGTCCATGTCTCCCTTGACATGCCCGTCGTCTTTTCGACTCCCAGCCGGTCCCGAGCCACGCATGCTCGTGCAGGTGAAGCGGAAGGATTGCCGGCTGCATCCCAGGGTCGTGCAGGGGCGAAACCTTTTGGCCAAGAAACGACGTGACATTGTCTGCCACCAGCCCCCCCCCCCCCCGAGCTCCGTAGGCCGACCCGGGCCTCGCCGCCCCGTCTGGCCAAGCCGCGCCCCCAACCTTTTCTTTAGCCCTTGGCCGAGGGCAAGTCCCCCGCGTGGCCCGTGTCGGAGGCGGCGCCGGGGTCAGAGCTGAGCTTGGGCTCCTGGTGCGCAGACGGGTCGAAGGAGTGCGGGCGCCAAAAGTCTCGCTTGCCGCTGAAGAGGCGGACGAGCCAGGGCGGGAAGAAGCCGCCCGGGATGCGCCAGGTCCAGGGCTCCTTGTCGTCCAGGTTGGGGGGCACGATGCGGCCGCGCGAGGCGAGCTTGACGAGCCAGACGACGGTGTTGATGAGCATGTAGGAGCAGATGGCGGCAATGAGGCCGTTGGCGATGGAGTAGGTAAAGGGCATGATGGTGATGGCGAGAAAGGCCGGGATGGCGTCGCCCATGTACTTCCAGTTGATCTCGGTGACGGCGCCGACCATCATGGAGCCGACGAGGACGAGGACGCAGCCCGTGGCCCAGGGCGGGATCGAGGCGAAGATGGGGGCGAAGAAGACGGCGACCAAGAAGCACAGGCCCGTGGCCATGGCCGTCAGCCCCGTCTTGCCGCCCTCGGAGATGCCGGCGCCCGACTCGACAAAGGCGGTGACGGGGGGGATGCCGAGGATGGCGCCAACCGAGATGCCGACGGCGTCGACCATGTAGGCCACCGACGAGCCCTCAAAGTCGTGCGTGACGGGGTCCATGAGGCCGGCGAAGCGGGCCATGCCGTACAGGGTGCCGGTGCAGTCGAGGATGTCGACGTAGAGAAAGGTGACGAGGGCGAGGCCAAACTGGGCGCCGTACTCGGCCACCTCCCACTGCTGCACGTCGAGGGTGCGCTGGATGGGGTGGAAGCTGACGACGCGGCGGAAGAAGTCAAAGGCGCTGTCACCGACGTCGGTGTAGGGGAACGAGGTGACGGGCGTGCCGCGGGGCCACGAGATGAGGCTGACGAGCAGGATGCCGACGATGATGGCGCCCTTGACGCGGTACATGGTCAGCAGCACCGTCAGGATGCCGCCGCAGAAGATGCCGATCCACATGACGGGCCGTCGCATCTTGTCGCCGTTGGGACAGGCGCCGGCGACGATGCGGTCGGGCGAGCAGCCGGCGAGCTCCATGGGCGTGGCCGTGGCGCCGACGACGAGGCCGATGCCCTCGCTGTAGGTGAGGCCGATGAGGGTGAGGAAGAGGCCGATGCCGACGCCCGTCGCCAGCTTGATGGAGTGGGGGATGGCGCGCGCGAGCCACTGCCGCATGCCGAACAGGGCGAGGGCCAGGAAGATGAAGCCCTCGACGAAGATGGCTGTCAGCGCCACCTGGTAGGGGACGGGGCCTTTGCCGTGGTAGCCAACTGGCGAGGTCAGCGAGCGTGTTGAGAGAGAGAGAGAGAGAGAGAGGCATGATGTGAGTCTGGACTTACCGACGGTGTAAGCAAAGTAGGCGTTGAGGCCTGGAGGGACCTGTCAGCATCCCTTTTTCCTTTTCCCTCACGGGAGAGAAGACAGAGAGGAGAGTTCTCTCCTGAGCAGACGACACATACCCATTCCGGGGGCGAGGCCGATGGGACTGTGGCGGTTGACACGCCGTTAGTTCTCCACCAACATGACAGGAGCAACACCCCTCAACTTACAGGTTGGCAAAGAGACCCATGCTAAAGGAGGCGAGGGCCGAGATTGCGGCCGTGGCAGTGACGGCGTCGCGCTTGATGGCCTGGACGCAGAGCAGGTAGTCCCGGTCCTTGTCGCAGACGGGGTCGGCCGGCGTGCGGGCGCAGACGCAGGTGCCGCCCGAGTCGGCCACGATGGACGAGTTGACGGCGATGATGTAGGCCATGGCAAAGAAGGTGGCCAGGCCGGCGCGCATCTCGGTGAGAAAGTACGAGTGCTTGCGCTGCCGGGGCTGTTTGCGTCGGGAAGACGTCGTTAGAGATTCATCTACTAGACGGCCGTCGGTGTTGAGGGGAAGCTCTTACGTGGCCGCAGCCGTCGAGGCGGAACCAGCGGCCTACCGGGCTGGTGGCCACCTTGTTGTTGATTGTTTGAGTCCAGGCCATGGTGAATGGGTGACAAGTTTGTGTGTTTTGGGGATCATGCATGTGCTCATGTGCTGAGCCTGATAAGAAGAGAGGAGGGTCTGAAGCCTCGGAAGGGGGAGCGACAAAGGACGAGGGTTTCCGAGGAAGAGGGGAAAAGAGCCGAGTTGATATCAACAATCGAACGTTATCTCACCAGGCCAGGCCCGATCTCGAGGCTTCGACCAAAGCAGAAGGAGGAATTGATTCGCCGTCGATGCTGGCAGGATGCAGCAACCCAGCCAGAGTCACAGGCCAAGCGGACCGGACAAGATAACGACCTCGGGGAGGCTAGTGTAGGATGAAGAGTGGACGGGGGAGGGGTTGAGGCGAGGCAAAAAGGCCATGTAACGCACGCTCGCACCTGCAGTGGGCGAGAGGGCAAGCGAGTGAGGAGGAGAAGAGTTGCGAGAGAGGTGAGGCCTCGTGCCAGTGAATTCAAGGGGGAAAAAATAGACAAATTGCCATTCAAGCCGAACGGGGCCTCTTGGGCGGGTGGGGCCGCGTCGATCGGGACTGGGCACCCTGGCGCGGGACGGATGTCGAGATTCACGGCCGGGAGCTGTGAATCAACGGGCGTCTGCTCTGGCTTGCCCGCTGTGGGATGATGCCGTGCTGCCTTTCCGGCCGGACCGCAGAGACGAAAAGGCCGAAGACGAAAAAGATTGAGGACGAGAGAGAGGCAAGAGAAAGACGGAAAAGAAGAGAGTTGGGGGGGCCTGTTTCAAGGAGAGGCAAAGTTTAAAGGCAAAACGACATGATTGACTCGGATAAGCTCTATGGCAGACATGCTGTGGACATGTTTGTAAGTTGTCGTGCTGCAGCAATGCCCGGATACAGACTCATGGCTTGCGAGGCCGTCGATTTACCCTTTTTTTTTTTTTTTTTTTTTTAAAAAAAACTTGGTTGCTGCGACGCCAAGAGGACGCACACGCTGCGAGGGCATCGAGGTGGTGCAGGCCACACACCCCTTGGGTCGCAGGTTGAGCAAGGCCCCGTCTTGATTAGCGCGCACTTGCAGTTGTACGAGAGTCAGCGACCGTCCCCCTGGCCGGACTATCGTGGCCGAGCCTGCTGTCCTGGGCTCGGCCGGTCGACGCAACTGCCAGCAACGTTGGGGGGGGGGGTAGGGCAGTGAAAAGACGGAGATGGGGAAGTCGTCAAGAACTATAAATAGATGGAGATAACGGCCGTCCGGGGGGGGGGGGGGTGCCATCTGTTGCGGGCGGTCCCCCGTTTATCTTTCATGTTCCCGCCTCTGGTAAAGGCACCTTTTGTGTGTATGCTGGCTTTGAGCCAAACCTGCCCTTCTCTGGCAAGTGTGTACGGAGACGGACGGCAGAGGAGCAAAGGTGCGTTGGTGCGTGCTGGTTGGGGGGCTGGCGAGATGAACCGAAGCCTACAGGACTGGCGATGGGAGCAGATCAAGGACGGCCGGAAACCGTTACGGCTGATGTCAAGTGGTGCAACCAGAGAGGGCCGTGCCTGGATACTTGCAGCCCGCGGGACTCAACTTTATTCCGCCCATTGTTGTGTTCCGTGGGTGCGGCCATACCCGCCGTGGCTCCTCGTTGCAGAAATCCTCCTTTTTCTCCCTCCCCAGGCGTTGGTCCTGTCCATTGGATGTTGGCTCGACAATGGTGACTATGCATGCGGGTTGTGTGAGGGACCCCAAGGTGGCCCAAGGTTGCAGTCGAGTTGCATCGAGTAGGGATCCCGTGCCTTGGCCTGGCCCTTTACTCAGTTATCCTTGGTTGGGAGAAGCTATGTATGTAGGCCCTGACATGCATGAAGCTGGCGCGGCGCAGAGACGAGCCCGTCACGCATGTGAGAAGCATGTATGTACGAATACATACACAGGGAGACGGAGGTTCGCGCGTGGCAAAACCCTGAGGCCCCCCCTCCTTCTCGGCCGGTACGACTTCCAATGCAAGGAACGCAGAGCCCCTCGAGTTGCACACAGTGCAGCAGGTACGAATACAGACAGCAGCCGTGTCGGGGCTCGCGTACTGTTGCCGCCCCTGGTCGTGTGGCTCTCTGGCTTACCAACATCACATCGGAGCTTCATGGCCATGGGCATCGAGATAACATGGCGAGAGGGGGGAGGAGGTTGCGTCAGACCAGACGCAAAGGCAAGGCAGTCGGACTGCATCTTGGGACAAGGCAGGATGCGCGCGCGCGCGTGTGTGACGTGTCGTCAGCGCTTGACACAGTCTGAGCGAGGCTGGACAGGAGAAAGAGAAGGACGTGAGTGAAAAAGAGGGGAAGCAAGATGGTTGCCGCCGAGTTTCGGGCGACATCATCGTCATGCTTGTTGGCTCTCCTCCCTCCCCCTTTTTTTTTTTTTTTCTCTCTCTGGGGGAAGACCGTGTTTCCGCTCCCGCACGGCAAAAGGGGCTCTCCTGATGTATGACGGCGGGCGACGCTCAAGGCAGCGAGCCGTGCTGCTGGCGCCATGTAATGTATTCGTACGTACATGGGGGCAGAGAGAGATATGCTTGAAGCTGTGTGCGCCTCTTGGTCGTGCGACGCCTCCTCCAGCCCGGCGCCCCCTCCGATGAGGGGGACGGAGCATCGGGCGTTGCGGGCTGGTGCATAACGACCAACGGGCAACCCCGTCAGCCTGTGTTGGCCGCCGCCTGCTGGGGGCTGAATGTATCATCTCGCGCCGTCAGGGGAACTGGGCTCAACACGCCGTTGCCACCGCTTCGGGAGGGCCTCGTTTGCTCTCGTGTTTGAAGTGGCCTGGGACGGACGGGGTTGTACAGATGCCATCTCCGGATCGGAATTCCACCCATGCAATGGCCATGCGGCACTGTGTTTTCGAGGCAGTGACATTGCATTCCTCGCAGCAACCGAGCCCACGGTGTGCGGAACCGGCGATGCGCCTGCAGAGGAACAAGCCCCAAGTCATCAGCCGAGAAGACGAATGACGGGCTCGGCGTCGGGCCGGGCCGGGTCTCTGCCGGGGGCCCGGTGATGATGGGGCCGGGATGGCGGGGCGTGTCATCTGGCGCCATGGCGACGGTCTGGCCCTCCGTCTGTCTCGGGATTCGATGCCCGTCGCCAAGAGTTGGTTAGGACGTCTGAGGGAGCTTGACCGCATGACACGCTGTGCACCTCCATGACTGCCGTCGTGCTCCCCTCTGCACATTCGCCTCTCTCTCTCCATTACCCACGTGTTGCGTTTTGTTGCCTTTTGCCTCCCCTGCAACCCCCCCGTCGTACAATATGAACCAAGGAAGCAGCTCCTCTGAATACACCGCGGTTTCAGGTCCCACTGGTCCTCCCCGGCACCGCATGCCCCTCGTACAACGCCAGACAGCATGTCATGTCTCCGTTCCCGGAATGCGTCCCATGTGCGAGCCTCTTATCCTTGCGCGATGCGGGAAGAGCGAGCCGATCCGATGGCCGCGTCATCCCCTCTTTTCTTGCCTTTGCTTCCGAGACCTTTCTCCTCTCCCTCGGCCTGTCTCTTCTCTTCTGCCTCTTGGTCTCTGCAAGGGTGTCTTTGAAGCTGGCCTAGTGGGCGGTGCTGAAGAAACACACTCTTGACCTCAGCCTCACCGTGGGCGTGGGCGACTAACCCCTCTCGCCCAGTAAGTACCACATGTAGCACTGTAAACATGGAAGCATCATCAAAGCCAAGCCATCGGACAGGGCCCCATCGTGGACAGCTCGTCACCGGGGTCGTCCCCTTACGACACCGCCTCGCGGCCCATGCCGGATGATGGCATCCGCCCCTCTGGTCTTTGACGTCAGATGATCTCGTCCTGCGGCTCGTGGTCCCTCCACGTCAACAGGCTGCTGCTGCATGTGCCATTGGACCCGCGTGACGTCAGGCCCCCCCTCTGGCTTTCCTTTTTCGTGCCTGTTCCGGTGGTTGGTCGAGACCCCTTTTGCTCTACGCCTGTTTCCTCTCCTTTTTTTCTTTCAATCGTAGTCTTTGATGTGACAGGACACATGTGTGCGTGCGGGTGGGTGTGCGAGGCAAACTATCCCGTCCCATATCATGTACGGCTTCTGCTCGTCGTTG
This sequence comes from Ophiocordyceps robertsii, assembly GCA_027405785.1. Taxonomy (NCBI): domain Eukaryota; kingdom Fungi; phylum Ascomycota; class Sordariomycetes; order Hypocreales; family Ophiocordycipitaceae; genus Ophiocordyceps; species Ophiocordyceps robertsii. The sequence goes on from JAPEBW010000184.1 coordinate 64,429, forward strand.
CCCATCGCTCATCCCTCCCCTATACACGAGCTCCAATGAGAGAGATATTCCGATATCAAGCATCCCGCTCGCATCCACCTCTATCCACTCAAGCACTCGAGTCTTATCAACACCGCTGCATTCACACCTCTCCAAGACGGATATAGTCGTCGAAATCAGTAAAAGAAATCAAAAGACACGTCTCCGCCATGGCTCATCCGCCGCCCCTGCGTCGGGTGCCGCGCCTCGACGCCGACGACTACTACCTGTACCATGTCGACGACGACGCGTACCGCGGCCCGCCGCCTCGCCGCCACCAGTCGGACCGGCACCGACGCCCGCCGCCGCCTCTCGACTATGGCCCGGAGCCGGGCTACATATCCAGACGAGGCCGGGAGCCGCTGCCGCCGCAAGAGTGGAGGGCTGCCCCCGCTCGCCGTCCGCGCAGCCCGCCGCCTCCCCACTACTATCCGGGCGAGCCGCCGCGCCGCGAGCCGCCCCGACGCCGGGAACACCGGCCCTCGCCTTCTCCACCCCGGCACCATCGCCGGTCCATGCCTCCGCCGCCGCCGTCGCAGCGACACCGTCATGATGACAACGGCCTGCGCTCGCATCGGTCGCGCGCACCGTCTCCCCCCGCTCCGGGCCCGAGACATGGAGGTCGCGAAGGCCCTCCGCCGCCGCATCAGTATCCCGAGGGGGCGCCCGACCCGCGCTCCCGCCGCTCTCGACCGCCGTCGGAGGATGGGCGGCCTCGTCGGCGCGGGGGAGACGAGCCTCCTCCCCATGCCCCCACCCCTCCTCACACAACACGCGGAGAAGACAATGACGAGCACGACGGGGGCGGGCGGCGACGTCGGGCTCGCTCCAGGGGCCGATCGACGCACCGGGACGCAGCGCCCTCGCCACCGCCAACAAGCCGTGAGCGCGGCCCCCCCCCGGCCAAGCCCGGCAGTGCGGCGCGGCGCAACTCGATGCCGGCCGCCATCGCGAAAAAGGGCGCCGCCTGGTGGGCCAACCCGCTGGTCAAGGCCGGAGCCCGCACCGCCTTCAGCGCAGGCGCCCAGGCAGCCATGCAGAGCCGCCACGACCCCAGCCCCTGGCTCGGCGCCAAGGGGGCCAAGGTGGCGACGGCGGCTCTCGGCGCCGCCCTCGTCGACGGCTTCATGGCTGAGAGGCACCCCGGCACCATGCGGCAGGATGCGCTCCGTCACGGCGTCGACGTCGTCGTGGGCGATGTTGCGAGGCGGAGCGCTGGCGAAAAGTCTGGATTCTACCGCAGCCGCAGTGGTGGCGGAGGCAGGAGACATGACCATCATTGAGTTATGGATGTAGCCGATTTGAAAAAAGGAAAATAGAGGTGGAATCATCAGGGTTGGTGACTGCACGTCACACGTTGGACAAGTTTCAGGACTCATCTGGTGATGCCGGACCCAAGACTCTACTCATCGATAGCTGGGGGCGTTTTCGGAATCGGGTTTGGCTTTGGGAAAAGGGAGGGACAGGTTACGATTTCATTATTACCATACTGTTAGTGAACAACTCCTTTGCGAGCTGCGAGGCCATGGATGTGATGTTGAGCGCATTAAGCGCTGCCGTGGTACCGTCAATGGCTGTATCGTGCTTCCAAGAGCCACGAGAAGATACTGCCGTTCAATCTCCATCTCAGACTTCAATCACTGTGCCCGCTCCCGCACATGTATCGTCATGTTTGGGATCTGATCCGAGGCCCCAAGTCCGAATCCGCTCCCACATCTCGTCACATCTACCATGCTATTAATATTATTAATACTATGGTGAACAGTCTTCCCCGACACACTCAACTACACTGATCATACAAGAGCCCAGGATGCCATGATAGGGGAAAGGAACAAAAGCCATTCGTCAGTCTCGCCATGTCAGTCGCACCTCCGCGTCGATTCGTCCCTTACTTCCACTCGCTCCCACCTCGTCGGCCTCCACCTTTCTTCGTCAATATTAACGGTGACGGATGTTCCAAGGCCGACAGCGAGTCGCCATGCAGAAGCCGTTGCAGCAAGGTCCCACGGGCTGGCCGTGCGTGTCGTAGCAGGCGCCTAGACTCGACATTAGCAAGACTGCGCTCACAACATGTGCATTTGCAGAATGAAGCCATCTCCTAAGCCGGCCAACTCCCTGATAGTAGAGACGACAAGTAGTAGAAAAAGACATACCGTACGTCTGCACGCACATGCCCTGACATTTGACACTCAGAATAGGCTGCGGCGGATCGAGAACAACCTGCTGCGTGTACCGATCACCCGCCACTTTGGACGAGATGTCGACCTTGCCAGGCGTCTCAAACTTGCACAGCGACACCGCAAAGTAGTCTGGCGCGTCGACGAGGCCAATGTCAAGCCTGTCACGATCTGGCTTTCCCCCGTGTCAGAGCTGCAGATAAACGACGAGGCCCTCTCGTCGCGGGCACTCATGACGGCGCGCACAAAAGGTCCTGTCCACGACGCACCTGTCTTGACAACTTTGCCGTCGGCCTGAATGGTCAGGTCGTAGGTGTCCGGGGACGAGGCAGCGCGGAACTTGAGATGGGCCGTCTGCACATCGTCGTGCGTCTCCATCTTTGGCCACGGCGTGGCGAGGACCTTGTCGGCGAGGATGCCGAGGCTCAGGACCAAGGCGGAGAGAACCGTCGACACCATGGCTGGAGGATGGGCTCTGGTGCAAATCTAGAGCAGAGGGAGGCAAAGCAAGGAATCACAAGGCTTGTTCAACCAGAGCTTCCGTGTTGTGTTGCGCTTGACGAGGAGGCAAGAACCGCGCACACAGAGCTCCCCAAAAGCAGGCATTTTCGATGAAGCCTTTTTATACTCTTGACCGCCATTCCCGCACATGATGGACGAGACAAAGGAGGGTAGGCCAGGAATCAACGAGACAAAGCAAAATGGCGCGCCTAGCATCAATGTTTGCACCATCGACTCGGCCCGATGGCCTGCTTTTCAGCAAGCAGGAGCAAGCTGCGATGGGACACAATGACGGCGCCCATGGCACAGACGCAAGGTGGCGTGGACAAAAGGGGGAATACGAAGACGCAGCCAGTCACGACGAGTTGGGGGGGGAGACACCAATGGCCGGTATGGCATCTGGCCCGGTCGGGTTCGTATTCGAGGCCAGCTGAGGATCATGGACAGCGCATGGGAGAGGAACCGTTTATGCATAGACTCGCGCAGTGGAGGGCGAGACTACTGTAGTAGCTTCGTGCCGGTGGGCGCAGATATGGGCCGTGCGGGCTTGGGGCGGTGCACTCTTCATCGACATGTGAATGAGAGGGGAGCCCCTGCCGCCGAGTCGACTCATCGAGAGAGTCAGTGGTCGCTCAGCATGACGTTTCACCGCGTATGCCATCCGTTGCCTCCCACACCCGTCGAGGGCTTGAAGCGCCACCGCGCCAATCAAACTGAGGCCCTGCTATGCACCCGATTATCAGATATGGGCAGACAGACGGCGCTACAAGCCCAGTGCGTCCTTTTGCGCCATCGGTGCCCGTCAAAGGCCGTGCCGCACATGTTGGCATCGGAAGGGAGGCTCTTCTCGGCCCCGGATGCCGGAGGGAGGGGAGGGGCCGACGTCCCCACCGGCCGGCCGCCCGGCATGGCGTGACGGGCCGATTCTTGACCGGCGCTTTGTTTCGCTCCCATCTAGTGCTTGCTCCTGTCCGGGATTCGCCAGCTTGATCGAGATCAGGGGCCCATGTGCCGATGCCGACTGCAGCCCCAAATAGCCGACCTCCCACCCTGCCGCGGGATGTCCGAAAAAACGAAGTTTGCCCAATACATACATGCATCGGAGCCCCATCCCGGCCAATATTTCGACTCCGCCGAGCTCAACTTTGCATTGTTTGACTAACAGAATCGGCATGGCCTCATGGCCCATTCCTCAAGTCAGTCGACAAAGAATCCGAGATGCCGGGCACAATAGCTTTGTCGAGAAGCAACTCATTCATGTCAAGCACGGCACGCACCGAGGCTCGCCGCGAATCAATCTTCATGTCGCTGGCCGTCTCAACATTTCCATCGTCACCCTTTGACCCCTGTTGGGCCACAGACCCGTCTAGAAGAAGACTCCAGTCGCCTACGCGAGCAGTCTATGTATAATATTATCCCCTCCACTCATCCCACCCCCTTCCCACAACCTGTCAAACTCCGCTCAGGAGCGGACCAGGTATACCTGGCCCTCAAGAGGCGCAAGGACTCCCGTCTTAGCCTTGGCCGCATGCGTCGACATGATGGCCTCCAGTCTCCCCGTCGCATCAGACGACCCGAGCTCTGCCCCGCCGGGCATCTCCCACCTCCTCTCTTGGGCGGTAAAGTTGAGCACAACCAGCGCCTTGTCTCCGTCCTTGTGCTGGGACTCCTTGACGAAGAGGAAAAGATGCTCGTCTTGCGGCAGCAGATCCCTAAAGTCGCCGTACACAAACAAATCCACGTGCTCCCTGCGGAAGTCTATCATCTTGCGCCAAAAGGCAAGGACGCTATCGGGGTCGTCCGTCTGTGAGGCGGCATTGATCTCGCCAGCCAGGGGGTGGTGCTTCATCCACGGTTCCTTGACTTCCTTGCCTGCCTTTTCGGCTGCCTCGGAGAACCCACCGAACTTGGCCTTGCCGTCCCACGCCATGGGCACCCGAGCGTGGTCCCTGGCCAGGTGCTGCAATGCGTCAAACGCCTTGTCGAGCTGGGCCTTGTTGTCAGCCCCGTGGCGCTCCTTGACCATCTTGACAAAGAGACAACTGTCAATGTCTAGGTAGTTCTCGAGCGGGTACGCGTCCCTGGGCATATTGACGCATCCAATTTCCTGGCCCTGGTAGACGTATTGCGTGCCGCTTAGGCACACTTCCAGCAAAGCCAACAGCTTGGCGCTGCGGACGCGGTACTCGGGGCTATCATCCGCGAACCGAGATATGGACCGGGCCTGGTCGTGGTTCTCGAGAAAAACGGTGGTCCAGCCATCCGTGCCACGAATCAGACCCTGGGTCCGATCGATGGCTGCCTTGAAGTGTGGCAGGGTGAAGTTTTTGGGCGTCGTCTCATACTTGTGCGTAGCGCCAAACCCGACGTCTACCACGTCAAACTGGAAGACCATGTCAAGTTGCTTGGCCTTTGCGCTCACATAATCGAGCACGCGCTTCATGTCTGGAGTGTGGGGAAGCTCGCCAACCGTGATGGCACCGTACCGGGAGAGAATGGCATTCATCTCGCCCAGAAACTCATGCATACGCGGGCCGTTGCAGTACAGCAGGCCGGCAGGCTGAAAGGGCGCCTGGGCATCCATGATGGGGGCGTCGGGCAGGCCGGGAGGCTTGCTGTACATGTTGACCGTGTCGACACGGAAGCCGTCGACGCCGCGGTCGAGCCAAAACTCCATGGCAGAAGCAAAGATGGCCTTGCGGGTGGCGGGCTTCTCCCAGTTGAGGTCCGGCTGCTCCATGGCAAAGAGATGGAGATAGTACTCCCCCGTCTGCTCGTCCCACTCCCACGCGCTGCCGCCGCCAAAGTTGCACCGCCAGTTGTTGGGGGGCAAGCGCTCGCCCGACGGGGATTGCCTTGCCGGTCTCCAGATGTACCAGTCCCGTTTGGCATTGTCCTTTGCAGACCTCGACTCCTTGAACCAGGCGTGTTGGTCCGACGTGTGGTTTATGACGAGGTCGAGCATGACACGCATGTCTCGCGCGTGCGTCTCGCGGATGAGCGTCTCCATGTCCTGGACAGTGCCATACGGCGGGTAGACGTCTTCATAATTGGAAATGTCATAGCCCATGTCGATCTGGGGGCTGTCATACATGGGACAGACCCAGATGGCGTTTACTCCCAAGCTGGCCAGGTAGTCGAGCTTGGACGTGATGCCCGGCAGGTCGCCGATGCCATCGCCGTTCGAGTCGCAAAACGAGGCAGGGTAGATTTGGTAGATGACGGCTTCCTTCCACCATTTCCTTTCGCGGCTGACGAGCGCCATGCTGAGCGTCTGGCGGGAGGCAGAGAAGGGGAGGGAGAATTGAGGGCAGGAGGATGCTCAGTGGGTATTCCAGTCTAGTCAGGATTCACCAGAGAGAGCAAGAGAACTGGCCGGCAGCGAGCACGTAGACGACGAGAACGACATGGACCTTAATAGACAGTCTGGGGGGGGATGTGGAGAAGCTTCACTGGCGTAGCAGGACATGGTCAAGGTCGATTGTTTGCGTGTGACGACCTTTGTCGGACCGACACGAAGTTGCAAGCGCGGGGTAAGGAGTGATTTCCTGGGGAACCATGGCGAGAGGAGAGAACAAGCTCCATCACAGAGCCCGGGGGCCTGGATCGGAACCCGGTGTCCAAGTGGACGAGCTGGATGCAGCCAGAAAGGGAAAAAAGGAAAAAATGAAGGCGGCCACGATGGCCAGACGGCAGGCGATGAGGAGGGACAGCGGTGAGTCCCATTGGATCAACGTCGGGCCGACCAGGGCTCATTGGACCCGTGTCGGACCGGGCGATAATCCAGCCGCACGGCATGTGACTTACTTGCCCGAGTAGGAAGGAGTACGAAGTTCGGCGCTGCATGTACTCGACAGCCTCGACTCCAGATTCTCTCATCTTCTCTTCATCCATCCCACCTAGCCGAAGCGTCCTCTGGCCGTAGGCGAGCACGCACATTGCGGTACATGCGAAACTCTAACCTAGAGTCACCGTCGAATCCCTGCCTGTCATGTTGGCCTAATTCGCTCGCTCATGCCGCTCCGCTCGCTCATCCCGCCCGACCTGGGCCGCCCACCGCATCGAGCATTCCTCGTTTCAAGACGGCCATTTCCTCGCACCCACAACATAGGAGGCCTTTACGCGCGTGTACAGTATGTACATGTGTACGGCATTTTGTCCCTGCAGCACACAGGTGGCGTGTGGACGAGACTGCCCGAGTGTGACCCATCAACAACTGGTGGCTGCGAAGCTCGTGCTACGCATCGTCAATGCGTCATCCCGCTTGACAGTACAACACACTCGAGAGCCGAGCCCTCCTTATATGACGACTTCTAGAATTTCCTCAACGCGGGTTGGCCGATTGACAGCATGCCGGTCCCGGAAGACCTGACGGACGATCCCCGCCACGGACCCTCAATATACGCGAGTTTCAATGACAACAGACGGTCGGCCCGATGATGCTTGGCATCATGATGCTTGCTGACTGCCTGCGGTCCACTTTCCCTCAGACACCCCATGGGGGAGGGAAGCGTCTAGACCAAACGTGCCGCCGGTTTTGCGACTGCTCACCTTGAATGCTGCACGCCTTGTTCGGATACCAGCCGTGTCCGGCCGCCACGTCTTGGCCTGCCGTCGTGTGGTCTGCCGCTGCCGCCTTGCCGGGCCGACGAAAGGTGATCAGGAGCTCGGCATTTCCCAGCGGGTGGTGCTGAGCCACACAGAACCTGAGCCTTGGCTACTCCCCCGACCCTGGCTCTCTTAGGCGCCGCCAATAGTTTCTGCGGCCACGGCCTCCGCTCTGGAACGATTTCCGTGGTCTTTTCTCTTATTGGCCTAGCCACTAATACAATGCAGCCTGCATCGACTCGGCCGGCTCCGCAATTCCGGACGGCTAAGACAAGGGGGCAAGCAAACACACCAGTCCGCCACCACTCATCCTCACTGAGTCGTGCCCGAGACTGCCTCATGTGTCACGAGTCCATAAACAATTATAAAGTTGGGACGGTCCCGCCTCCATGCTGCCAAGTCTTGACCCATTAGGCAAGCGTCTGGAGGAATACCACGACGTCCCCGAGGCGATATTTTACTCTTATTAGTCGGCGAAAACGACGATTTGGGACGCCCAGTTCCCTCCGTCAGACTCCCTTGGTTCGTTTCTCGTGCCACCTCTCTTCAACTTGTCTAACGAGTGTTCGAGCTGTTGTCAGCGAGCGTCGTGGTTGAATCCTACTTCAACTTTGACGCCGCCAACATGTCCACGTCGGAAAAGGTTCCCTTTGAGGACGACAGTGCCTCGCGCCGAGGCTCTGTCCTTGTCCAGTCCAAGATGCACAACTCAACAGCCGAAGAGGCTGCGGCTGCCACCGAGGCTGAGCGCAACATGGGTCTCGTCAAATCCCTCAAGGTCTACAGAAAGGCTTGTCTGTGGTCCGTCTTCCTCTCGACTTGCATCATCCTCGAGGGCTACGACATTGTCATCCTCAACAACCTCTACGCCTACCCGCCCTTTCAGCGCAAGTTCGGCGTCGAGCAGCCTGACGGCACCTTCCAGCTCACGGCTGCCTGGCAGTCGGGCCTGTCCAACGGTGCGCTCTGCGGACAGATCCTTGGCCTCTTCTTCAACGGCATCATCGCCGACCGCATCGGCTACCGAAAGACGCTCATCGGCGCCCTCATCGGCTGCATCGGCTTCATTTTCATCCTCTTCTTTGCCGAGTCGCTGCCCATGCTGCTCGTGGGCGAGATCCTCATCGGCATCCCATGGGGTGTCTTCCAAACGCTGACGACGACGTATGCTGCCGAAGTCTGCCCAACCCACCTCCGAGCCTACCTTACCACCTACGTCAACCTGTGCTGGGTTATTGGACAATTCCTCGCCTCGGGTGTGTTGCGTGGCATGATTCTGCGCGACGACCAGTGGGGATACAAGATTCCCTTTGCCCTCGAATGGATCTGGCCCATCCCCCTCATGATTGGCATCTATCTCGCCCCCGAGTCCCCCTGGTGGCTCGTCCGCAACGGCCGGCTCGAGGAGGCCAAGCAGTCCATCATTCGGCTGACGTCGCGCAACAGCGGCGTCGCCTTCCGCGCCGACGAGACGCTCTCGATGATGGTGCACACCAACGCGATGGAGAAGGCGGCCAGCTCTGGCACATCGTACACTGACCTGTTCAAGGGCACAAACCTTCGCCGCACCGAGATTGTCTGCGTCACTTGGATGGTTCAGACCATGTGCGGCTCCACCTTTATGGGCTACTCGACCTACTTCTACCAGCAGGCAGGCATGGCCGTGGAGAACTCGTTCAACATGTCGCTTGCCCAGTACGGACTGGGTGCCATCGGAACAATGACGGCGTGGTACCTCATGAGCGTGGCCGGGCGCCGAACCTTGTATCTCACTGGCCAACTGACCATGTGTGGCTTGCTCCTGGCCATCGGCTGCACCTCGTTTGCCGGGCGCGAGAACGTGGCAGCGCAGTGGGCGATTGGCTCCATGCTCCTCGTCTACACCTTCACCTATGACGCTACCGTCGGCCCGGTCTGCTACTCGCTCGTGTCGGAGCTGTCGTCGACGCGCCTGCGCACCAAGTCGGTGGTGCTGGCGCGCAACCTGTACAACGTGGTGGGCATCACCACCAACATCATCACGCCCCGCATGCTCAACCCCAGCGCCTGGAACTGGGGTGCCAAGTCGGGCTTCTTCTGGGCCAGCACCTGCTTCATCTGTGCCGTGTGGACGTACTTTCGGCTGCCTGAGCCCAAGGGTCGCACCTATGGCGAGCTCGATATCCTGTTTGAGAACGGCGTCAGCGCACGCAAGTTCAAGTCGACGCCCGTTGGCAGGTTCGACGCCGGTCATGTTGACAGCTCATCCGAGGGCGAAAAGGTGCTCGAGGAGCGCGTCGAGGACCGTCCGGCGAGCAAGTAGAGCCGGAGCGAAGCGGGCGGCTGGATGGCCCGAGAGTGTCGGAGCTGGGACGAGACGACGAGTAGACGGCTTTGACGAGGGTATGTTTTTTGTACTTTTTACGTGAGCGATTGTCTTGGTGCGGCGGCGTTGTCACTGAATTCTCTAGAGGGTGAGCGAAAAGACTTGGGCGTTGAACAGGAAGAGCAGGACGAGGTAGATTTGATGGTGCTGCTGGTCTCGGTAGTTGAATCGCCCACATGTTTGCCATGGAGACGCTTGTTGCAATTGCCTAGGCAAAGTGAAGGCGAGGCGATGAAGAGTCTGTCCCCAGACGCAACGACACGTCGATTGGTCAATTGCGGCAGACAGGCTGCCCGTTGTTTGTCCATGCAGTGCGCCTGACTGATTGATGCAGGGCCGTCTGGGACAATGGACTTTCTGGAGGAGTTGTGTGACTGAAGAGGCATCTCCAAGCTCACGTGTGCATGGCCCCTTGGCCGATTCGTCGTCTTCAATCACATGTGCGGTCACGGCAGCAAGGGAATTACGATGCGGGTCGAGGACATGTCTATGTACTCGGGAGCCTCGTCGGTTCCCGTTGGCCTCGGCAGATGACGGCATGCTCTTTCACGGGGTGGCACGATGAAAGGGGTTCATGTCTACTGCATGTACATGTGTTCAACCAGCGTCCGACGTATGTGTGCATGGCAGCTTTGGTCGTCGTGGGACAGCAGCATGCCATTCGCCTAGGCAAACCTGTAAGAGGGAGGGCACGTGTGTGCCACGCAACTGGGCGCAATAAGACCCTGGCAGTATGTACAAGGCTGGATGCTGAGTCTGGAAGGATGATGAAAAGCACAAGTGAGCGAGTCGACAGGTCTCCCGACGATGCCGCAGATGAAAAAAGGTCCCTCCCCCTCTGTGCAAGAGGTGAATACAGACGGAGAAATGCCGGAAAAGTGCATGCGTCGTCTTCCGTGCAAGTAAGCACGAGCGCGCGGCTTGGCCCTCGAGCCGCGAGACATGTTGGCCATGTATGTAAACAGGGACGAAGCAACAAAAGGAAGCACCCCAAGGTAGATACGCACACACATGTGTATTTGCCGGCGTGCTGCAAGGCGGCATGGCCCGTGACCAAAAGTCGAAGAAAATAGACTTACATACGCGCAAAGGCCGCGTCGGAAGCCCCGGGCCCGCCCTGTCTCACTCTTCGAGCCCCCCGCATGCCCCATCATCCATCTCCCTATGTACTATGTACTGTACATACGTGCATGCAGCCACTGCAACCCTTCCAGCCCCAGCCCCAGCCCCCCCCCCCTCCCTTGGATTGATCCGCAGTAGACGTGAGCGTCTAAAGTACATACTGTACTGTACTGTACATATTCGTGTGGCAAACCCTACATACATACATCCGGACGAGAGACACACGGGGCGAGCGGAGAGGGGAAAAGAAAAAAACAAACGGGCCCTGTGAGGAGCGGGCCATATATGTGCTTGATCGGTATTACGCCGTCCCACCGGAAAAGAAGCAAGGTAAAAGAGATGGCTTGGCTCTTGTGGCAAATGTGTGCATTATCCGCACGGGCTTTAACTGGGGGCCGTTGTGGTTTTTGAGGCGCCGCCGAGTGGCGGAGAGGCTGAACCACCCGTCTCGATAAAGACAATGGGCGAAGAAGAAAGGCAGAGTCAGATGGGAAAAAGAAACTCTCCAGGCCGCGGACCTCGGACAGCACACCGCAAAATTGAAGCAGCTCAGCTTGGCAAAAAAAAAAAAACTAGATTATGATCCCCCCCCCCTTTCTTTCTCTTCCCCTCTCTCGCTCATAGATCCTCCGCAGGCTGCTGCGAATATCCGTACTCTGTACATGATGCACCATTGCGATATCACAGTATCACAG